>APFE031265277.1:1427-17613 GCA_000404065.3 Pinus taeda
CCCCCCCCCCCAAACTCTCGTTCATTTCCTCTGCGCAAGTTTGTCACTCGACTACCGTTAGATCAACTTCCTGGTCATCCAATGGTCCACAACCATATTAGCTGCGCCCGATGGACGAACGTTACCCGCCCGATAAAGTGGTTTTCCCCGACCCCTCGAAGGCTATGTGTCAAAATCTAGAGTAGATCGGGTGATCCCTTCGAAATACCACCCAGCCTCCATAAGCGGTGTGATGGCCTGGGAAACCACCTCCCCGCTCAACCTGCCAAACTGCCTACTATTCATTCATAAAATTTCTGCCAAAAAGTAATTGTTGCTCCATAAAAAGGCCGAGAAGCCCTTTTTCACCTTTTTTTGCTCATTTTCTCTATGAACCTCTGGGAACTGGTGTGATTTCTAAAAATGTTGAATTGACCATTTGAACTCTAAATTCACCCCTGAATAAAGTTGCAGAGACCCCAATCGACCTCTCAGTTTGTACCTGATTCATTCGGACCTTTGCAATTGCTTTGAACTCCAAAATTTGCAGAGTCTTCATCTAATTCCAGGTATTTCACCACAAATTACCACTCACCCTTTCAAATTCGGAAATGCTCAGCCTTGTACAATGTTTCAATTAAGTAAAATTAATTGAATAATACTTTAAATTTGTAAACCAGCCGCTAAAACCCTCTGAAAAATCCCAGATACCATGAAAAACCTCTGAATTAAACCTGGAAAGCCAAATTTAAATCCACAAGAACTAAATTATGGCTGCCCTTGTTGCCTTGGACGTCAGACCTGTTACAACTCCAGTTTTGGGCCTCGACCACCTTCCCTTGGCTGACAGGGATTTTCAAATCAAGGATACATCTACCCAAAACCTCTTGCTTCAAATCCATTGTTTAAGTAGGGATAGGTACCTCAACCATTTTGATGATATTGGCCTTTGGGAGTCAAATTTTCCCAAGTACTAGTTCCCAGAGGTACATATTTTCCCTGAAATTGTCCACCAGTTCCATGCCTGTTACATTCCTAGCCTAAGAGCTATTATGTCCCCTCACCAAAAGATTCTGTTCACCATTACAACTAATTCCATTAATGAAATGTTGCAAATCTAACCAGGTCAAAACCTAACCCCACTCTCCATTGGGGATTTTCTAGACCAGTACTCCAAGTTAAGTCTGTCTAGGTTAGCACAAATATTCCAAACATTCATTGTAGAAGAACAGTATATTCCCAAAGATCCCCCTCCATGTGTTTCCGCCATGTTCTCCGAAAGGGGCAAACAAATAATCACCATGATATCATGTGTCCTAGGTTGCTCCATTGATGAATTTTTTGATGAACTTGTCCTGGCCTTCATGTCAATTTATACCCCAGGACAACCTCTTGTTGTTTTGTACAATTATGCTAAGTTCATAGCTGAGAGAACGCATGAAAAATTCACCAGGATGCACAATGAAAGAGTGTTTAAATACTCATCTGTCCTCTACCATATGTTCCTATACTATCAACGAAACAGATTTCTTTTTGCCCTTCAGAAGCTGGATACCAAAGGCTAGCCCAGGTCTGTCATTTTTTGGACCCCATTGTTCCACAAGTATCAGTCACCATATACCTATTCATATTTCATAGATTCTTTTTTTCATCCAGTCATGACTATGTTGACAGGAAGCCCTCCACCTAGGATAAGTCCAGAGATCAAAAGGGTCCTTATGTTGTCTAAACAAAGCAAAGTGGGAGATTGGTACCTTTGCCAAAACCACACAGAGATAAGAATTTATGGTTTCCAGCTTGCACCATATAAACTACCCAAATACCTCCCCATGAGGTTATTTTCTCTAGAGTACTATAAACAAATAATGAACTCTGATGAGATAAATTTTGTCTCGGCCAAGAAAATATCATAGTTCAAAGTAAAAAAACAGTTAGGCCCATTCATTTGCAATTCTAGAGAGGCAGGGAGGAGGCAGACAAATTTTGCAGCGAATGAACTTCCAAAAGAGTTTCATGTGGAGGTATGACCCTTAAGAATTTATGACCATATTGAGAAATAAGGTCAAGTTGGGACCTTATATTCACCACCCCACACCAGAGATAGAAAGATATGCAAATCAATCTGAATGGGTGGAAAACACTCTTGTAGATAGACAGTACCAAGGTAGATGTAGGGAATACCTTATGTGACTTAAAAAGACAGCTTGATGAGAGCTCATTTCTACAGGTACCTAAATATCAAAGAACAACCATGAGCACCCCTCCTATCATGCAGACTCCTCAGAATGAGGAAATAAATCCCAAGAGAAATAGAGAGGGAGCCTCCACTTCAAGCATGGAAACATCCAATATATAGTAGGAAACCAATTAGAGTAAGAGGCAAAAGCTCAATCCTATTTCAGAGTAGGAAGATACAGAAGGATCAATAGAAGTAACCAATACTGATTTTGATAGAAGAAGGGGCACAACTTAATCTGGCGAAACACAGGGGCTTTCCACATCACAAACCTAGATTTTGGAAAGGCAACTAAGTGTAGAATTGTCCTCATTCAATAGGCCTACTGATAAGGACAAAGATATAAAAGATAGATATAAAGAGATCAAGATGAGAAACGAGACCTTGAAGGCCCAAACTTATGCTTAGTATCTCAAACTCACACCTACTAATCAGACAAGGTTGATGTTAGATTTTGACATCAAGGAGGGAAAATTATATATGTCCTTCATAAAACCAATTGCACAATAACCAAGGACATCAGTAGACTATAAAAAGATCAATTTTGAGGTATTGACAAGGGATATTCATCCCATTGACCAAATCAAATTGCACAAGCAAGCTGGAGAGATGATATACTCCAACCTCACAGGCAAAGCCATAGCTTCTCATCAGTTACAAAATTCATTGAGCAATATCTCAATTCAATATCAATTAGAGAAGGCCTCCTCACGGGCCAAGGATACTAGAATCAAGTCTTTGGAATACTTGGTGATTGAATTGGGACATGATCCCAAAGATATCAAAGCCATTGAGAAACTGATAAAGAAGAAAAATGATGACATTGCTACGCTGAAAAACAATTGAAGATACCTTAGCTACAACATCCCCAAACACTATAGATCTTAGAGAACCAAACTAGACATGAAGAGTTGATGGACTTGGTCCTATAACTTAATGATCAGTTAAAAGAGATAGCAAAAGAATTTCCACTACAGCTGCCAATTTCATCCCAATGGTCTCAACAATAGTCCCTTCAACATTGGCAACCTCATTAGCTCCCACAGCTCCCATACCTACTGAACAAGCGGTTTCGACAGAGTCTACATGAGCAACAGGTGCCTCAGGAGAAGAAGCAACAAAATTGGTCAAAACCATGGAGGAAATGTCTATTTAGGCTATAGAAATGAAAAAATTGAAAGAAAAGGTGACAAGCTTAGAAACAGATTACAAGCTTGCCAAGATCATGCACAAGGAAGAAGTGCAGAAAGCTGCCAGAATGAATGAAATATTAAAGGACATGGAAAAAGATCTAACACTAAAGGAACCCCTTGGGCAAGCCAAGGAACTATTATGGGTCAATATCATTGACTCTGTCAATGATATATGGCCATCCATTCAAGTGATTTTTGAATAGATAGATCTGATAAAGATAGCTACATAAGCTATCCAAAAAGTCAAGGAAGAATTAGGAGACATGCTTGAAGATGCTACCAGACTTATCCACTTCCTCAACAGTAAAAACAATTGTGAAATCCAGGAATTGGATATAGAAGACAGAACTGAAACCATTTTAGAGGTAAGAAAGGTCCTTTCCAAGGGAAACTTAATGTTAAACTTGGAGGACAAGTGCCAAAATATGCAGGTAGCCATAGATAGATTCATGGCTAAGTTTCAAATTCTAAGGGAGAAAGGGTTACCCAGTCCCTTAGTCATAAATGATAAGCTCATGACACATCACGATTACAAAAACAAATCAGAGAGCTAGCTAAAGAGCAGGCCAATACACCATCAGTAAAGGCATTGCCAACAGGCAAGGTTCTTTACCAAACATTTGAAAACCTATTTTTCCTCCAGCATGAGGTGAAACACTTATTCATCACTAGGCCTACGTTTTCTAAGTACACCAAGGCAGATGAGATATATAGGAGGATGTTGAAAATCAAGTTACCAGATGATGAATTATGGGAAAAATTGACTGATTTACTATAGTAAATTGTAGTAAAATGGTTAATGTACAGTCACCAGGGTAAAAGGTAAAGACAGGTCAACAGTGTCAAAGTGTATATGATAAAAGCCTCAAGTAACTAAAGCCTCTAGCATGAAATTTCAAACAAAAAGGAAACATAAAGGGCTAGAAACCCAACTATAAAGGCCACCAACACCAAAATAAATGGAACAGCATGAAAGCAGTTCAATAGTTGTCTCTATCTTTTTACAAGAAGATATTTTTATTTCCTTCGCAATACGAAGTATGTAGGGTGGATTCTTAGACATTTTTATATATTTCTTGATCAAAATAATATAAATCTATTGTATCATTGACTCGACCAGCAAGCTGGATTGATGAATAAAGACAATATATTTCACAGGATTCATGTGTAGAGTGAAGTACAGACAAGTATTTTCTCATGTTGTTGTTATCTTTCTTAAAGTTTTTCCACAATCTTTAATGTATATCTGAATATGAATGCTATAACTGGAGTATTATCTCATAATTTGTTTAATTTCACTCTGTTTTAAAAGTTAGGCATATAAATTTTTTCTACTGATATCTAAGTTAAGGAATTCTTAATTGCTCCTTAGTTTAGGTTGTCCCTTTATAATCTATAGCAAAGGATTCTTAATTGCCCTTTGTTTGTGATTACCCTCTGTTCCTCGTTTAAGTCCTGGTCTGAGAATTCTTGATTGCTCTCTCACCCTGATTCAAACCATTTCACACCTCTGGCCCAAAGCCCTGCACTCTACTCTGCTATCTTGCCCTTTTAACATTCCCTTTATTGAGTTAATTCTAGTTCTGCTGCCCTTCTGTTGACTCCATAGCCCAATGGTCTAAAGACATCATTCTATCCATCTGTTTTAAGGATTCCACCATCCAATCTTCAATACAAATCAAAACCCTTGGACATTCAGAACTAGCCTAAAATCCTGGCAAACAAAGCTAAATCACATAGAGAGAGCCCTCTCTAAGCTATAGGTTGGCTAGAGCCTATGCTTAAAAGTTGGTTTGTGGTTACCTAGGTCATTTTATTTCTTCTGATAACTTCTAGAGAAAATTTTGAGTGATAACATCTTCTTCACTAAGGACTTTTAACTCCCGTCCTAAGAGTTTTTCTCCCATTGAAGAGAGAAATATAACTCCTTCAGTAGGGGATGTAGGTTCTTCAACTACAACTTCAGTGGAAGTAGTTGGTGAGTCCCTAGGTTGGATTTCAAATCTATGCACCTTAGGAAGTCGATGTCTACTTGTTATAGATGGAATGTGAGTGTCAGTGGATGGTGTGGCACTACGTGGTCTAGTGGAGGTGAGTGGTGATCTTGGTATTGAACTCTGTCCTCTACCTCTACATAAAAATATACCCCTAGAATCTCGTTCTCTATTAATGCATTATAAATTATTTTTGTCATGCTTTAATTATGCCTCTATAAGATTGAATGATTCCATCTAAGATGATATTTAAATCAGAAATCCTATATACACTTCCATGACAACGACGCCAAAATTTTGGGTAGTTTAATTGATGGTTAAATTACTTCATTAATTGTCAACCAAGGTTTGTGTATTTATGAAGCACATGTGCACAATATATGTTAGAAGTTCTATTTTTTATTTTAAAAGATGAAATTGAACCAAATATAAATGGGACTAGCCTAACTCAAAACATTTCTATGCACGTGTTCTTTCCATCAAAATTATTTTTTTAAATCAAATCAAACTTCAAGGTGAAATCAATTTTAACTTATCAAACTAAATCAAAATTGAATCTATTGCAACAATAATTAAAAATTATTATATTAGAACTGAATTGAAATTTAATCTATGGCAACAAGAATTAAAAATTATTCTACTTGAACTAAATTGGAAAATCTATTCTAATGGAAGAATTGAAATTTTAATTCTACTTACAAGAAATTGAAATGTTCTAAATGCTTTTGCAAATTGAAATTATATTATACTCAACATAAGAATAAATCCAATTCGAAATACTTTAGCAAAATAACAAGAAAAGATGTAACTCAGAAGGATTACTAATGTGCACAATTATGATTCAAAATTTCTTTGCCATTACTCATGAAATCAAAATGAAAATAATTGAATGAAACAAACTGTGAGAAGGAAATGTTTTTGTCTTTTTATGAGCACTTGACCTATTCAAAATACTGAAGATTAAGCTATAAACTAATAAATGAAATACCAATCGAAACACTAAAAAAACATTAATTGCGATGAAGAAGATATTGTTCAAGAAAAAATAACATAACCAGAAACTAAACTAATATTACAACTCTCGAGGGGTTCCTCCTATTGAGTGGAAGCACGAAATTGAATATCAAACTATTTAGCTAGACATTGATCACCAAAGGAACAAAGTATTTGTGTTAAATGCCGAAATCTTCAACAACAAATGATTGTAAATTTAAAAAGAGTAAGAGTGCCTATCCCTTCACTTGAGAGCCTTTTATAATCCTCTACTAAACACTTGCCTTAAGAGTCATATGTTGAGAGGCAAGTTTCTAGTTTTGAGAACTTAAGAAATGAGATCGAAATTGTAGTCTTTCTTCTCATGATTTGCTACTGAAAGAGAAAATCATGAGAATATTTTGATTTGACATATTAGCTCCAAATTCTTCTCGTCCAATTCCATGCTTGCTTGATAATGCCATAAACCACCTTCAAATCAGGCGCATCGCTGGAGTGTTATAACGAGATTTGTCTTCTAGTTTAACCATTAGATCTCCTGAACCAGGCGAATTTCTAGATTGTTATGATATGTATATGTACATGTGTCAATCATTTTCCATCTACCTATGTCCTTTATTCCTTCTGCAATGTAGCAGAACCTGTCTAACCATGGATGTAGCTACAAAATCTTCGGTTAGTTGCAAAACGAGTGAATATCTTTTGACGCATCTTCCCCTGATGATGGACTCACTTGGTAGTCTGAAACGTTGGGTTCACAAAAATCTACAACAGGTCATTCCTCCTCCATCTAAAACTATCCTCACCTGTATGAATTCATTATTTAACAGCTATAGGAATGTTTTGATTAAATTTCATAAATAAATAATAGATTATAAACCATGAATGGTTGATACCTTTTATGATGTTCAAGCTATTATGAAACCAACTCACAAAAAGATAGAAAAGATAGATGAATGCCTTAGAAGTAAGCCTCTTCGAGGGGGAAACCTCCTTTACATTACACCAATGGAACAATTTAGATGATTCACATTGACAAGACCTACTTTCTATTAAAAGTAGTCTACAGGGTCACAATATAACCAAGCCGAGCTAACAATAATAATATAAAGGCACAAAAATAACAATAGAGGGATTCTATGGGGCACAATAATAACGATATGGGGACAATAGGGGCACAATAATAACAATAAGGGATACAACAACAATAGTAATGGAGGGGTTACACTAGTAATATAGGGACCTAACATGCCCCTCTCCTTCAAAAAGTGTTGTCCTCAACGCTTGAGTAGTTCTTGATGCTCCTGTATAAAATTCTTGTCCACCCATGTGGAATCTTCAACTGGTAAGTTCTTCTATTTTATGAGATACTCTGAAATTGATCGATTTCGTAGCTGTCGATTTCTTGTTTCTGTGATTGCTCAAGGCTCTAATATGATTTTTCCTTCCTCGTCAATTTCTGGCAATATTGTTTGAACTGGGATCTTCTGCAACTTTTGAATGAGTGGCCACACTTCTTCGTCCTTCTTCCATTCATACCTTGTTTCGTTTATCCAATTCGGTTGGATAATAGAAATGGCACACAACAATGCTTCCACATCCTCATCCTTTCTTGAGAGTGCATCTGCCACAACATTTTGCTTCCATTTTTTGTATATGATTTCAAAGTCATAACCCAACATCTTTGTGACCCATTTTTGTTGCTCTTCAAAGGATAATTTTTGTTCTAAGAAGTATTTAATACTATCATGATCCGTTTTTACCTTGAAGTGTCTTCCCATTAGGTAAGGTCACCATTTCTTAAGTGCGTGTAGTATTGCCAACATTTCCTTCTCATAAATAGCTTTCTTGAGGCACATTTGTTTGTATGTATGTAACCATAAAAATACCCAATCGCCTACATCAAAACTTCTTTCATTGTGATGTTGATCTGCCTATTGTTTCATTCGATTCTGCACCAAAGTGGCATTATCCTTTAAAAGATGGAGAACTTGTTGTTGATGCTTGATGTGATCTTTCACTGCTTGAATCTTTTTCTTCTTGATATGTCCTTCTATATTTAGAATTTGAGGAGTGGTAATTTCTTCAAGTGCATTACAAGATATTGTCGGATTCATTTCTTGATGCTTTTGTGATCTTTCACTTCTTGAACATTTTTCTTCTTGCTATGTCCTTCAATATTGATAGTTTGAGGAGTGGTAATTACAGCCATTGCATTACAAGATATGATCAGATTCATATCTTATTTCTTGATGTGGTCTTTCACTTCTTGAATCTTTTTCTTCTTGATATTGCCTTCTATCTTAATAGTTTGAGGAGTAGTAATTATTTCCAATGCTTTACAAGATGTGGTTGGATTCATTTCTTCTTTCTCCGGGGTTATTTCCTGGTGTATATACTCTTCTTTTGAAGTTTATTGATCATTTTCTTCCTCCTCTCCAAAATCAATGTAAAATATTTTTTTCTCAGCACACTTATGACCTTTAATGTATTTTTTTATCACAATTGTAACAAAGCCCTTTTTCTCTTTTTTCTTCCAATTTTTGTGGTGTAACTCTTGTAGGTTGTGGAAGGCTAGGAGAAACAACACTTCCATCTTTATAGTTGTGAGGGGTAGACTTCCTTGTTGTTATAGTTTTTCTTTCCACTTTGTAACAAAGCCCTTTTTCTCTTTTTTCTTCCAATTTTTGTGGTGTTTCTCTAAAGAAGGTGTTGCTCTTTGTATCCTCATAATGTGCTATAATTTCCTCCGTGAAAATTGACCATGTAACAAGTGGTTTACAAGAACAAAGCCTTTTACACGATAAAAATTAATCTTGTTCTAAATATTAAGATGCAATACATACCTTTTGTAATAGTAGTACACCACGTAGATCAAAATATTTCTCCATCTGTAGTATCCAATTTATTGGATCCTTGCCATCAAACTTCCTTATCTTGATTTTAGGAGCTCGATATTGAAACGAATGTAACTCTATAATTTCAAGTCTTTAAGTTCTGAAATTTCTTCTTGCGGTAGCTCTCTGAGTTCTCTTTCTAACCCTACAAGTCTGATCAGAATTTGATTATCCAAGAAAGAGTTATGCCAAATCTCCCATGGTGACCTGATTATAGATTAATTCAGTAGAGCGAACTTGTATGACGTGCCACGTCTCACTGTTTTGACCTTAGTACCTAAAACTAATATACAGAAAACTACAGGAAGTCTTCTTTCTGAAACTTCTTACGAAATTTCAATCTGATGCTCAGAATGAAAGTTATGATGATTTTCCCAAGGTGACCTGTTTGGAATGTAATTTGGGGGTCTGCAAAAACCCTAACTTTCTCAGATTATATCTTCGAAAATATAGCGAGATAGGATCTAAAATTTGGAGCCGAGATTCAAAACAATTTCTTCTCAAATGGGTTGATTTTTTAGCTTTTGAAACTTCGTAAAGAAATATTTATAGTGCAAATTCCACGATGACCTGTTTTAGATGAAATTCTAGAGCTTGCAAAAACCCTAACTTCCTCAGATCATATCTCTGAACGTATAGCGAGAAAAACTATGAAATTCAGACCCGAGGTTTAGCGAGATGTTGCCTCAAATGGGTTTTTTTAGCTTCTGAAACATCACAAAAAATAGCTATAGCAAAAATTCCACGATGACCTGTTTGGAGCAATGAAACCCTAGAATACAAATCTTTGATACCAAATGTTATGAAACCAACTCACAAAAAGATATAAAAGATAGATGAACGCCTTAGAAATAAGCCTTTTCGAGGGGGCAACCTCCTTTACATTACACAAATGAACAATTCCTAGATGATTCAAACGACAAAACCTCCTTTCTATATACAGGAGTCTACGTGGTCACAATATAACCAAGCCAACCTAACAATAAAAATATAAAGGCACAAAAATAACAATAGAGGGATTCTATGGGGCACAATAATAACAATATGGGAACAATAGGGGCACAATAATAACAATAAGGGATATAATGAAAATAGTAATGGGGGGATCACTAATATAAATAAGGGGTTACACTAGTAGTATAGGGACCTAACACGAGCATAACTGAGGTGATCTTTCAACTGAAAACCTAGTAAACTATCGTGAAAGGGATGAAAATGAAAGCAAAAAAGGTTGTAAAAAAGAAGAATATTTTGGACTTCAACATTTAGATTTCATGTTGAAGGCATGGAAGCCACTAATCTTTACAAACAAGATTTAATATATATTCCTTCAAATGCTAAGTCAAGGCTTGTTAATGTCATAGTAAAATATGGCCATCTAGGGTTTTCACAACACAAAAGGGAGCTCTTCCCTGATCTAGCAGTTCCTCAGTGCTTTCCCTCTCCGAGTGCTTACATGCCTCGGTCAAACAAACTATTCAAAAACTCTTCCAAGCCCCTAAATCTTAGGTTGAAGTCTTCCTCGCTAATTCCTTGCCCATTCAATCAAGATTTCACTTCCACACCAATTTGACATGACTCAAAAGGCTGTCCACCCCCCGTGCTATTTAGAATCATGTGTTTTAGTGCCCATGGTTGGATTAGTTTTAGTTTACAGAATTCATAGGTTTTGTAACAATCTCCTTGGTTCACTTGCACTCTTTATACCCCTCTTTTTGTTTGTTCTCTGATCTCTCTCCCTCCCTTTATTTATCTTCTTACCCCCATGGGAACTGCTCCTAGTGTGAGGGTTCAAGGCCCCTGTCTTGGATTGCATGGTTAAATCTTGGATGACTTTGGATGGGTACTCTACCCACACTTCCCACTCTTCTCATAATTGCTGACAATTGGTGGTTCAACTACCAACTCATAAAAACGTGATATAATTTCAGTAAAAATAAAAAGTTTCTCCATCCCTATATAACTTTCCCTTCACTAAGCTTCTCTCCTCTCCATAGAGATTGTTGGCTACTCTTTCCAATTTAATAATATATATTAATTAAAAAAATATTCCTACCTCCATAAAAAATAACCACTCTCACAATCTATTATATAAATTAATAACTAACTTACCTATTTTTTTCTAATATTCTAATATATTAATTATGCATAATTTAAAAACTAAAATAATTATCAAACATAAACTATGCATACAATATATTAGGATTATGTATTAATTCCCTTACTTAAACATTAACTATCTACACATTTAAGTTACATTAATCCTATTAAATAAAATTAAGACATCTCGATTGTCAGCAGAGAAAAGGGTCAATAATGTAATTTAAACAGCAATAAAAGATTTTAAATTTGGGACTGTGATTGATAAGATGAAAATAGTCTATAATATTAGTTCTGCGTAATTATGCCTTAATACAAACTCAAAACATAAACTTTATTCATGATATATTTAATTAATATTTCACTTATACAAACTTTAATAGAATGGAAGCTTTACAAATGTTTTGGGTTATCTAATGCATGTTCTGTTTAATTATGGCCTAATACAAACAGAACAGAAAAGTTTATCTATCATATCTTTAATGTAATATCAACACACCAGACGCTTTACAGATGTATAGTGTGCTGTTTTTGAAATAAATTACTGTGCATAAAACAAGATGCACATGTTCTGCGATCAAAATAGGTTACGTAGTTTCCCTTAGAGAAAATAAAAATTACTGGGAGATTAATAATATCCACCAACAAAATACATAATATGTATGCAAAAGTTAATATCATGCTTATCTCTCCAAAATTAAAATTTTGGAAAAAGTTTAGTTAATGAAATTTCATTGGATTTTCTTTTTTAATCAAAACCAGAGATTTTATGCGCTAGAGTTTTTCTTCTTATTTTAAAGAGTCCATTACATGAAATTTATGAAAAGTTCTTATTTTAAAGACTCCATTACATGACAAAACTATGAATACGCTCAACTAACTAAACTGTAATGGCTGACAAAATAAACTTGCAACCTGTAACTTCTTTATATGTTAGTTTCAACTTACTCTGCCTAGGCAACAAAGAAAAATAAAATGGAAGATTATTATTAGGAGACTCGCGATTGTTTAAGGACCAGAGATTCATGGCAGCTTTGAAGACTGTGAATTTTTATTATCGGAATCGTTGAGGTTGTTTTGGGATGGTGTGAGGAATCAGTTGAGGTTGTTTTGGGATGGTGCGAGGATGTACTAGTATGTGAGATTTAGATTTAAAATTGAAGTTTTTATTGTTTTTTAAGTGTTTAGAAAAAGTTTATTAGATTTGGGATAAATGGTGATTGGGTGCTGCTTTGTATCGATATTTTTTAATGTGAAGTCATTAGTTCAATTTCCTGTTTCAATTAGGGTGATATATTGGACATGATGAAGATATAGTCATGCCAAGTGTACAAAAAAAAGTAACTAAAAAAAAGTATAAATTTATTTTCCATATAAATAAAAAACTATTTGTCAAAATTTCTAAGTTTTTCAATTAAATGAGAAGGATCTTTTTTCATAATTTGTTATATTTTTAATTATTTTAGTAATTTTTTTTAATATTTACTTTTTTACCATAACAATTAAACAAAAAGAAACCAACAAAATTCTCCCTATCATAATAGTTAAAAAAAAGAAATAATGTTATCTCCCTATCATAATAGTTAGTTAAAAAAGAAGACATAATATTATCATTTTTATACCACAAATTATGTAATTTATGCATACATTTATCATCTATTTATTATTAATTGAAATTACATCTTAGTAGTCTGCATTAAAGATCAAAATCTTCGGTTGGGGTGAATCATTTTGTTTCTTATATAGGGGAAATAATTCTCTTCCCAGGTCCCTTCCCTCAGGTCGTGGGTTTTAGGCGCCCCTTCATCGATCGGTCAGGATCCGCCCTCCTCCTGCTCTGATAAGTTGAGGGACAGTGTGGAGGTAGGCTTATCGTCCAGGCCTCCCTTTGGTGAGAACGGCAATGTGACAGTCCGTGCGGGAATCTGGTCCACTCTCCTGCCTCGTCCAGTGCTGATTCTCGTTCTCAACCGTGCATTTCATCTTGTGGGTCAAGCACCTCTCGTCTCTGTAGCTTCGGTCACTCCCAAACGTGTGCGATGGCTGCGGATCAGGAGGGTTGTTCTCCGATCAGTAAGAATCGGGACGATTCTCAACAGTTGATGAGCGATGGCGGGCTGACCCTTGTGGGTGCAGAGGTCCCTGCGGTTCGTGACAGCGGTTCGAACGATTTATGTGAGCAGGGCTTGGGTATCTATTGGTTTAGTCTGCGCATGAATGAGCCTGCGTGGTGTTTCCGCGGTTTTAGTAATATAAAAGGTAAAGATTATGATAGTAATTATAGCTATAAGAGCGGTTCAAAGGTGGGCTTCGTTAATAATAATAGGAATGAGTTGGTAGACTATGCTAATGATAATATTAATAAGAAGATAGGCTATGTGCGCAATAACGATAAAGATAATAAGGAGAATATGAATAATGGTTATTATGATGATAATAGTAATAATGGATATTATGGTATTAATATTAAGAATAGTGAAGGTAAATATAATGGTAGGGCATTAAAGGTTAATGATAGTAATCTAAATAGAGATGAGAATGATAATGTTATTCATAGTAAAGTGAATAATAAATGTTTTAATTATGATAATAATGAAGGAGTAGTTATGAATAATAAATGTTTTAATTATGATAATAATGCGGCATGAAGACCTTAAACAAGAATCGTGATGTCGTTGTTTTGAAAGTGGATAAAGGAGGGGTTGTCGTCATCTTGGACAGAAAGGATTACATAAATAAGATGTTTGATCATCTTTGCAATAGTGGAAGCTATAAGAAACTTTCTAAAAATCCTCTCAAAAGGGTTTCTAGAGCGGCCGCTCTTGCGATCAAGTCGTGTAATTCCACTAATCCTCTATCCCAGAAACTCATAGAGGGAAACCCCATTACCCTTAAGATCTATGGCCTTCCAAAGGTCCACAAGGAAGGGGTCCCCTTGAGACCCATTGTCAATACCATAGGTGGACCGACTTACCTCCTTGCCATATTCCTCGCTGTAAGGTTGAGACCCTTGGTTGGTCACACAGAGTCTTTCGTCAAAGAATCGGCTTCAATTATTGATGATCTTAAGAGAATTAAGCTTGAGCCCGAGGACATTCTGGTAAGTTTCGACGTGGTCTTCCTTTTCACTTGTATTCCCATCAATGAGGCCATGGAAGTGATTAATAAGCTTACTAACCCTGATACGGCTCGGTTGGTTGAGCTTTGCCTTACTTCCACCTTTTTCAGCTTCGAAGGAGAGTTCTATGTGCAAACTTGCGGAGTTGCCATGGGCTCCCCCTTGTCCCCTATCGTCGCTAATCTCTTTATGGAGGCTTTTGAGTCCAAAGCTTTGGCCTCCTCTCATCTCTTACCAAAGCTTTGGAGAATTTGTTGATGACACTGGTGTTGTCTGGTCTAATGGTCCTGATGAGTTGGATCTGTTCTTCAGTCATCTCAATAACCAGTCCGCTGCCATTAAATTCACTATGGAAAAGGAAGACAATTGATGTCTTCCGTTTCTAGATGTTCTCATCTCTAAGAATGAGGATGGTTCCTTTTCTCATCAGGTGTTTCGAAAGAAAACGCATACTGATCGATATCTGCATGCTTCCTCCCATCATTTCCCCGCTCAGAAGTTAGGGGTTCTTAGCATGCTTGCTACCTGTGCTGTGAGGATATCTGATGAAGGGAGCTTGGAAAAGGAGAAAGCTCATCTCCTAGATGTCTTTGTGAAAAATGGTTACAGTAGACACCTGGGTCAGAAAGCCTTTCTCAAGGCCAAGAAAGAGCCTTCGGTCCGAGAAGATCCTAAAGATCGTGTAATGGGGGTTCACCTGCCTTACATCGAAGGAACCACTGACAGGATTGCCAGGATTCTAAAGAAGCATGATGTGCCCACAACTTTTAGACCTCTTAATACTATCAGAGGCTCCCTTAGGTCTGTGAAAGATCCTATCGACCCTAAAGACATGAAGGGAGTCTATGTCATTCCCTGTTCCTGTGGGACACCGTACATTGGTGAGAATGGTCGCTCTATCAATCAAAGGATTAGCGAGCATTCGGCAGACTTAAGGCATGGAAGGGTCAGGTCCTCGGCCCTGGCAGAGCATGCCGAGAAGACTAAACATCATGTCTGTATTGAAACTCGCGTCATTGCAAAGGTTACGCAGTTTCACCATCGGAAATTTAGAGAGGCCCTAGAGATTGAGAAAAGGCCTAGTAATCTTAATAGGGATGACGGCTGGAAGGTTAGCAGTTGCTGGATCCCAGCCCTATCTTCCTAGCCTTCTCATTCCTTCTTCTCTTTGGTTTCATGGTTTCCTCCCCTTTGCGGTTAGATTTTTAATGTTGAGGGTCTCTTTTAACCCCCTTTCCTAGAAGGTGGGATCTTCCTTTTATTGCAGTATAGCGTTAGCTTTTTATATTACCGTATAGATTATATGGTTCTTAGATTATGAACTAGCATTATGAGCCTAGGTTACTATTATCGATAGGATTTTTTACTTCTATTTCTTAACATTATGATGGTAGTGTATAGTTTGATGTGTATCATGTTAGTAATATTAACTTGGATATAATGATTAAGTAATGAATTCTTAAATAAAATGGAATTATAGTTCTTAGGATTAATATAGTTCTAGATTTTTATAAAAAATTTATTTACTAATTTATTCTATCCTAATAGAATGGTAAACTTTAGTAATATATTAAACTTAAAATGTTTTAAGGAATACATATTAATAATATTTAAAAATTAAATGAGTATTTTAATTACATAATAATTGAATTAAGTTCTTAACTTAGAAATAATAA
>APFE031265277.1:33380-52002 GCA_000404065.3 Pinus taeda
TTGATTTCAATCATATGGCTAGACTTGTACTGGAAGTCAAATAGGAACCAAGCTAAGAAGCAGATATGTGAGAAGACCGCATATGCCCAAGAGAAAGAGACAATGGGAAGAACAATGATAATGGAGGAACATCGGAGAAATCATATCGATGCAATTTATGCGTTACCACTCAGAAACCCCGATCTCCGATCTCTGATTTGAATGGGATCTCTGATATTCGAGCTTTCGATTTTTGGACCCAATTAATTTTATCAGAACATCTTTAATACAAAATCGTATCTGCCCTTCATCAAATCTTTTGGAATGAGACCTCCGCTTAGATCTGTCTATCTCCAATTGCGATATGTCTTGCGGACCCGATTGCCTTTATTATAACGAGTTCAATGTAATATTGTATCCTCCATATCACAAGTTTTGAAGCCTTGTCACACTGAAACCTTTGATTGTGATATGTGTTACAGACCACTGCTCCATCATAACAAGCCTTAATGTAATATCTCATATGTCATGTCAGAACTTTCATATCGCAAGTTTTAAAGTTGTGTCACGATGAAACTTGCGATTGTGATATATGTCATGGACCCGATATTACTATCAAAACAATTTACTTAAAATATTGCATCCATCAGAGGTAAAAGTATGATGTAGACTTGATTGGACTATCAAAGTGAGTTTATTGAAATATCGCATTGCTACGTCAGAGATTAGAGTATGTGCACAACTTAAAATCTCTGATATTCATGAAGTTGCGACATGCAGGATTAAAGCGATGATGTGGCATGTGGATCTACCATCATTTATTATAATGTGGATTCCATTCAAATAAAACTATGGCATATTTTTTCCACTATTATCAAAAGACCCCTTCCGAAATATTTTTTAATGTGCCACCTCATGCACAAGTTGGCTTCTCCTCCAATGAATGTGTCTTTTTGATATCGACAAAACTTGTATATATAAAAGTCAAATACGTCACTTCAAGTATTGATCTCGATAATCTATGAAAAAGAGAGAGATACATTTCAAAACTTGTGAACTTGAAAAAACAAGAGACTTAGAGGTCGAGAAGGATCACTAGATATCTAAAGTAGATGAGGCAGTAAGAGCTTGGACCTATGGGACATTTCTATTTCGGTGTAGAAAACAGAATCAGAGTTAGCCACAAAAATGGCAGATACAATAATATGCCCAAAACCAATAGAAAAATCAATGGCTTAACAATTAATATGATAGTGGATCCTGGAAGTGACAAGTGGCAAGAGATTAGTGGTGTCAGAGAAATGGATATATGAGAAATGGATATCAAAGGTCTTAACAATGAATACAAATGAAAAATGTTGACTCACCAATACTGGGAGGCTCTGATATGGGGCAGGCACGATTGTTGAAAGATGTGCAACAAGAAATGCTAAATTTAGAATGTGCTAAAAATAGACCTGCTAAAAATAGCGTGTCTAAAAATAGCATGTCTAAAAATAGCAGTTTGACCAGTGAGGTCATTGCCCACATTGGGTGAGAGGTGAAACTGCTAAAAATAGAAAGTTATAAAAATAGCATTTCTAGGTCCCTTCCTATTTATAGCAGTCCCTAGTCTATCTATAGGAAGTAAAATTAATTTTGGTCTTAATAGCAGTTGGAAATATTAATTAATTAATTCAGTTGAGTTAATTAGTTAATAAAATTCGAATTTGAAGTCTTTGTGAGCATGCACATGAGTTGTCCCACTGATTGAGGAATTTATCCTTCCTCCATTGATTGAGGGAATAAGTATGAGTTCTATAATGAAAGAATCAGTTGACTTAGTTATAATTAGTCAAGTCTAGTTAGATTATTATAACAACTTGTTAAAATAATAAAATATAGTTTGTTAATGCTTGCATGCATGTGAAAACTATTATTTTAGATCACTAAGGATTCACTCATGGATAATTGTTGCATGTCAATTCTGTCAGAGACCCAATTGAGATCAGATGTGGGACAGTGTACTATCAGATGCTTAGATATTTCTAGTAAGTATTCCTTGCATGAATAAGGATCTATTATAGGAGATTGGAGGACTTATGGCCTATATATTGAGGCCTAGGTAGTCCATGATTTTCATTTCCTGATTGAAGATCATCATAATACTAAGAGAGCATGATAGCTATTGAGTTGATTATTTTTGTACGTTGAAGAGGATTTCCACTTGATTGATAATACAGTGTTGGGGTTTTATGATGGTTCTTTCCCCAGTGATATATTCTGTGTTATGTGTATTTGATTTCTTCATATCAGTTATATGTATTCTTATTTATGTTGCTCATGGCTGATTAAGCTTCTGCTAAATTGTTTGTAGAAGTAGATCAAGTGTTTTGCTTTAGTACATTGCATTACCAGATGATCTTCAGGTGGGAAATTTCTACAACAATATCACAATTAAACCTGCTTTAATATCAATATCACATCTATATTATCGACAATTTTAAATGTATGTCATTACGAAAGTTCCAATAAACAGACACGATCTTAGATTGAATCACATCTTATAACTATATCGGGTCTGAAATATCGATGATTTTAAGATGTGTGCCATTTCAAAAGTTCTGAATGAGAGCGGATGTGATATTCTATTGAATTCTTTTTTATAATTCTGTTAGGTCTGGATATCGGAGCGAATAGCAATATCAGAAGTCAGAAGTCGGAGGAGATGATTATCAGAGGTTGGAAGGACTAGCATATTGGGGAATTGGCAGGATGAGCATATCAGAGGTCAGAGCGGGAGGCACTTTGGGATATCAGAGCGGAGGCTTTTAGGGATATTAGCAATCAGAGGGAGTATTGCATCGAAGATCGATGAAATATGATACCATAACTTTTAAGCGAAGACACACTCTGCAAAAATATGATATGAAAATCTTTGATATAATGGGTAGACCCATTACAATAATAAATTGACTTTCATAACGATATCGGATTCGGAGGTCGGGAATGAAAAACCTCAATATAAAGATTCCTAGCTGACGTGGCGGGCGTAAATCACAAATCATGACTATGAAACGGTTATGTTGTGTAAACCTTTTATTAAACCTCGTTAAATTATTTATCAAGCGGAACAACGGTGGGGACATATCGAAGTTTTAATATATCGCAACATTTAAACATTGTAACCCTGATTTGTGATCTTTGTGATATGCATAAACTACAACCACTTGTTGCATAAGATGAAGGCTTTTAATATCAAGACTTTGGATATCAGAAGGGATTATATCGCAACTTTTAGGTTGAACCTCTTCGATATACATAATAGTCTGATTTCCACTTGTATTAGGTTTATGAATGTAGTTTGAATGTTTGAGTTTCAAAACAACTAGCCACTTGTGATATAAAGGGTTTCTCCCTAATATTACTTTGAAATAATAAAGCCACTTTAACATTGTAGCTTGGTCTCGGGTGCTTTGTAAGGGATCAAAATAAAATAATGAAATAAAATTTATAAAATAAAAAGTAATCTACATTCTATACATCCTACAAGGCCAAAGCAGTGAAAAACATACAATATTCAATTAGGCATTATTTGCAAACCATATGTCCAAATGAGATCAAATGAGATCAAATGAGTTTTAATAGAAAGATAAAAACAAATCGAACTCATTAGAGCAATCCAAATACTCAAAATTAAATAGTACTATGACTAACCATTCAATTAAATGGTCCCCATAATGAGAATTAAGTGAATAATTGGGGGGGTTGTGTTTTCACAACAACAAGACCCTATTACTCTATAATATCACATTTAAATGTAATATCACATCCCTTGTGTCAAAACTTTTCTATTGCAAGTTTTGCAAGCATGACATATTAAAAATTCTAGTTCGCCTATACTTGTGGACCTGATAGGTCTATCAAAATAATTTAATTGAAATATCACATCCATGAGAGGCCGGAGTATGATGCGGACCTGATTGGAGTATCAAAATGATTTTTTTGAAATATCGCATCCACTACGTTAAAGGTTAGAACATGTGCACAACTTAAAAATCTTGTATATTCTTGAAGTTGCGATATGTGGGATTAAAACAATGATGTGGCATGCGAGGACCTACCGACATCTATTATAATCCATCATAATATGGTTTCGCATTGTTTACAAGTTATCCAAAGAGAAGACCACATATTCCCAAAAGTAAGCGCTAAAGGGAAGAAACAATGATATTAGAGGAGAAAAGAGAAATATATCAATGAACCTCGTCCTGTGCTCTCTGATCTTCGAATTTTGATATGGACCTCCAACTATTGATATGCAGATCTGATTGTTTTATCATATCAATCTTTAATGTAAAATCACAAATGCCCTTTATCGGTGCTTTTGAAATACACCCTCTGATAAGATCCTCTGATCTACAATTGCAATATGCCTTGCGGACCCAATTGACTTTATTATAATGATTTTGTGTAATATCGTATCCACCACATCAAAACTTTCATAACATGTTTCTCATGGTCTAGGTGCCCCCTTCCCAATGCCACCCTTCATTGTAGCATACATGAATAAACCTCCTTCACTTGAAACACTAACTCTTCTTGAGGCTGCACATTCTTGGTCCTTTGCTCACCGAAAACAAAACTAATGGAAACAAATAAATCCTTGCAATATTGTTCATGTGCTCCTTTTCTATTCCTCAATCCCTTCTCCTACTGATGCATGCTATGCTTCTTTCTGCTAGAGTGAACTACTTCTATACTTCCCTTTTCGCACACTCCCATTAGACATTGGCTCCACTGATGAAGCAATCATTTTTCATTGGGAACAAAAAATAAATGTGTATGTTCCATGGCATCGCTCACCTCACTATCGCCCACCCAACAAGTTGCTTTCACTATTGTCCACTTCGAATGCTCATCAAAGGTATTGCTGGCACAAGGAAGTCTCACTTAATTGATTGCTTAAAATATAAATTTCTTGTTGAATCTTCTCCCAATTCAAGTCCATTGCTCCTACTCACTCCAACAAGTGTTGCAATGTTTAACATAACAACACTTACAATCCATTCTGCCCTTTGCATTCCTTTAGTTTCAATGCATCCTCTTGAGGGTCAACCACTTCTGCATCTCTAAGAAAAATTTTGTCATGTCAAATACATTTTAATTGATGAAATGAGCTTTATTGGGCATAAACTTCTTTCACACATAGACAATCATTTAAGGGAGGTATTTCCTTCATATCAGAATGTGCCTTTCGGTAATTGGTCTATCATACTTGCTGGTGATCTTAGCCAACTACCTCCTATGAAGGACATCCCCATGTATGTCGGAACATTGCATGGAAATTACCTTTGGCACAATTTTGACACGATTTTCACACTATCTACCATCTTTCATCAACAAGGAATCGACCCTCTTCAAATTCATTCCGCCAATTTCTCACAAATCTCAGAAATGAAACACCAACAATCGAAGGCTAGAACCTTATCATGTCAAGGAAAAATTCCTTTTTTTCAAACAATGAGCAACAGGAATTCAACAATGCAATGCACCTATATCCAACCAACCTAGTTGTCGCATTGCATAACAAACAAATGCTCAAAAAATTGAACATGCCAATTTCACGATGCTACGTAGAGAAAAGGAACCACCATCCTACTAGTACACATGAATAAGATGAATAGTTGGATGCAAAAGTTCTTATTTGCAATGAACAATAGGTTTTACTCACATGCAACTTATGGCTTGAAGCAGGTATTGTCAACAGAGCACTTGGAAAAGTAGTTTCCATTTTCTATGCACCTAGATCAAAACCCCCTCAATTGCCACACTTTTTTGTTATTGACTTCTTTCAATACAAAGTCCTGCCATGGGATACCTTCAACCCATCTTATGTTCTAGTTCTCACAATAACACGAGGGTCTCGTATGCAAATTCCCCTTCGAACGGCATGGGGCTTGACAATACATAAATCACAAGGGATGAAATTACCAAATGTGATATTGGACATTGGCAACATAGAATGACAAGGCTTAACATTCACTTCCATCTCCAAAGTTCAAACCTTGGATGCAAGGCAATGCTTACGTCAAATGTAGGCAACAAGAGGAATCCATGCTAACATCAAAGTCTTTACAACCATCTATAATATGATCATTGCATCTAGCTCCTTCTAATTCCATTTCAGTAAGCATACTTTTGATTCAATTTCAAAATAGTTGCTTTCTTTTACAAATATTTACCGTGGAACTCAGTTGAAATTCCAAAATTTTGCCCCCTTTCTAGAAAACATATAATATAGAATTGTATTTAAAAAAAAAAACAAATGAACAAACTTTGCAAGTTCGCATTTCAGTGATTGATGTGAGCATAATTTTACAACTCTAATTCAAATCAAATACTTTCAAAATGTTTGACAGGAAAAAAACCTAAACATTTGTTGTCGCTTATTGGAAAATCTCTTTTCAGTTGTCCAAGGAGTAAATTACCAAAGAAGTTGGAAGCCATTTTTGCAAATATAAAAAGGACTCAAAACCTACTCTGAAAAAGCTTTCTAACCATATATGCAAGTCCAAAAATGGTCTCCTGAATCAAAAGAAATGGTATGGTTAGCTTTCAAGGATTGGAGCTTGCAAAAGGAAAAAATATTCGAGAATGCATATCAGAGGGAAATAATCTCAAAAATCACATATCAGAGGTCTAGAAATTTTAGTGTTCACAATATCAGAGCATCAGTCATATCATCACATCACAACATCTGAAATTTTTAAGGTGTTGACCTTTGAATAATTGTGATATGCATAATGTTCCATGTTGTGGTAAAAACACAACGTTCCCATTATTCACTTAAATAATAGTATGAGGACCCTTTTATTCCCTATTTAGTCATATTACTATCTAATTTTGAGAATTTAGATTGCTTCAATGAATTTAATTTGTTCCTATTTTCCTTTCATATATTTTAAACCTCAAATCCCCAACCTATAACAATGTATATTATTTTTTTTGTTTTATACTTTATAGTTTTGTTGATCGGAAAAAATGTCCATCGTCAACATTAGGGGAGACCACCCGGTCGAGAACTTAGAGCACCTCCTTTTCCGTTGAAAATGTTGATTCCAACTGGTTATGGGTCCAATTACCCTGTCATCTAAGACAAACCTAAAACTAATCTAATACTAATCTAACCTAAACTAAGAGTTAATTTATTGATATCTATAATACATTTCCTTTATATTGATCTTTAAAGATGTGAATTGAAGGAATAGATCAACACTAAGGTTTGATCGATTTGAAGGCTGATCAAACCACAGTTAAATCATTTGTTTGCCTCTCTGAAAGAGGTTTTGATAAAAAACTAATATGTAAATGAAAAACTAATCTAAAACATGAAAAACCTGTCTCGAAACATGATGGGATAGCCCTCTCCTAATCCGAGAGAGAGTTAACTAAAACAGAGGGAAGGAACTGATATAATTCATCATATTATTGTATCAATTAAAGGAAATATTTCACATTAACTAATACAAGTGAAAGAAAACCAAGCCTGTAAATGAATGATATATAGTTATTAGTCATCACACGAATATTTCAATGAATTAAGATTGATCCTGATCTCATTCTACCTTGTAAAGATAACTTTAACAAAGTTTCAACAACAAAATGTCAATGGCACAACAATAGTGCATAATATCAAAGAAACGTAATATTGTTTAGAATATAGATCAAAATAAATAATGAAATTCTAACAGTGAGATGATAATCCTACATTCTAGTAAAAGTACACAAAAACGATAATTAATTAAAACCATGCCAAACTTTTATTACTGTAGTTTCGAGAATAGCTCCAACTCTTAATGAAAGTGCTTACAATAGTGAAAAGTCCCTTTATAAAACAGTAACTTCTCTACATTCTCTATAATAAACTCTCTGCCCTCTACAAAAGTGTGAAAGCACAAATCGCGTTATTACAGAGCCTGCTATGTGTGATCACAACCCCCCTATCATTGAAGAAACATGTATTTATACAGATTTACAAATATTACATATCCCTTCAATTTCTCAACAAATGAGAAATAAAAGAAAATGAACCTGGAGTTTTTTGCTTTTGTTGGATCACAAGCGAAATTAGGAATTCGTTACAACGAAGTGTTGTCTTTAGCCAAAGGGTTGATTTCCATTCATGGTGATGGCCTTTTAGTGTCTGTTACAACAATTTTCCATTTTAGAACTGCGTTGTATCACATGGTAGAGAGTGATTGGAAATCCCGGATCAAGTAGATACTTCCTCCTTATCAACACTCGGTTCATCCCTGTTTCAAGCAAACAAAGTTTATTACTTCTAATATTAAACTTAACCGAAAACCAAATCGAAAACTCAACACACAGACTTCCCACATAACTAATGAAAATAGAATTTTCAATTATTATAACAACGACCTCATATGAAACTGACAAGTGGCAGATGCAGAGTGGTATCAGAGGTGAGCTTATCACAACATTCAAAATGAGACAACACAAAACATTTGTGATATGGGTAGCTCCGATATGGAGCGGATGCGATATTATATTCAACTCTTTTTTATAAATATATCAAGTTTGTAATATTAGAGGATTGGTATCAGAGATTTTACAATTGTTCCGATTAGAGAAGAAGATGCAATTTAATAATTAAATCGTAACATAAATCAAAATCAGGTCTGTAACCAAATCGACAATCGGAAATTTTAAGATATGTAACATTTCAATAGTTTCGATATGAGAGTGGATGTGAAATTCTAATTAAACTAAAGTTAATTCGCATATTGGATTTGTATATCGACAATGGGAGTAAATCAGAGATTGGCATAATGATGTGTGAGCATATCGCAATATCGTTGGGATTAACATATCGCAATATCGTTGGGATTAACATATCGCAATATCATCGATTGAAGGGAATCGCAGGAGACTTATCGCAAGTCAGAATTCAGAGAGGAATACATATCACATATGGGAGTAGAGGCCTTTATGACATATCAGAGATTAGAGCTTTAGCAATATTGCAATATTTTCAATGTGACATATCAAAGGATGAGCGGGAATGGCTATTGGAAGTCAGAAGTCAGAGTTGAATGGATATTAGATATTGGAGATCAGAACGGGACGTGCGCTGCAATATCTGAGTGGCGGCCTTTATCGCATATCGACGATTAGAGGTTTTGCATGGCGTCATATGACAAAAGCATCGATATGGTATCTTTGATATGCTAGAGCAGAGGAGGGTTATCTGATATGTGGGGTCCTCTGATAGTGCTTATTACAATACACCAGAATCTTTTAAAAGGGCTATCACTTCCATGTTTTGGAGTTTAAGTGCATTTAGCATTATAAAGGGCCAATATCATATGTATCGGGGTTTTAGTAACAGAGAATTTTAAAAGAGTTCCTTCAATGTCATAACTCTAAAAAAATTATCCAATATCACTCTATTATAAAAAAGTTTCTCCAACCAGTAAACTACAACCACTTTATCAAAAGGCACATCTTATTTATAAGCTAAAGCCACTATTTGGAAAATATAGCCAGTAATAAAAAATAATGAATATCTTTGTCTTGAGGGCTATGTTTTATTCATTGATCTAAGATGTTTAGAAAAACTTAACTACAAAGTTTATAATCAAACTTAGGCAAACTATAAAATAAAAACAAATTCAAATAAAAAGAAAATTAGACTATAAATGAAGTAATCACATTCAAATCCTACATGAAATGCAAAAAAGGGTCCACGTGCCTATTATGATAAAATAAAATGGGAGTGTTGTGTTCTCACTACAACAAGTTCTTTATAAATATTTCTTTTTAGGTCAATTATCGATTGTAGTATAGTGAAGAATGAAGGATGAATATTAGATTAAATATTTCTTTTTAGGACTATAAATATTTCATGACAACGGTTCCACAAATGAATATTAGATTAACATAAAAGAAACACAATCTTGAAACCACACACCACATAAATCTATGAAACTAGTAACAAAGTTTGCTCTAAACTTTTTTATTAAAATGTTTAAATATAGGGCCTCTGCCTATTCTCAACAATTCCCCCTCTTTATTACATTGTATACTTAACCTTTAAATACCCTTTTTCCTAAGGACTATTGCTATATTAGTGTTTTCATTCATGGCCATATCGATTGAATATATATATATATACACACACACACACACACACATAATAGAAGCAGTGGTCACAAGGAGCATACCCAAGGAATAAGAGGAGCAAAGCAATCGGAAGCCATAGGAAAAACATTAGAAGCCATTAGAAAGCCATCATGATCCAAACAAAAGGCATTATAAGTCAAGAGAAGGAGCGAAAAGCCAAGATCCAAGAGAAACAGTCCATCAGAAGCCATCGTAAGTCATTTAAGGCATCAAAGAGAAGCCATCAGAAGTCACAAGAGTGAGAAGCTACTAGAGCAACAAGCCAAGGAGAAGCAGATCTAGAGAGAAGACTGCATATGCCCAAGAGTAAGAGCCGAAGGGAAGATACAGTAATATCGCAGGAGCAAAGAGGAATATATCAGTGAACCCTGACCTCTGATCTTCGATCTCCAACTCCAACTCTGATCTCTGATTTGCAATGTGGACCCCTGATATATGAACTACGATATGGACCTCCAACTATCGATATGAAGACCCAATTGTTTTATCATATCAGTCTTAAATGTAAAATTGCATCCACCCTTTATCAGAGCTTTTGGAATGGGACCGCTGAGAAGATCCAACGATCTCCAATTCAGATATGCCTTGCAGACCCGATTGACTTTATTATAACGACTTTAATGTAATGTTGCATCCGCCACATAGGAACTTTCATATCACAAGTTTAAATCCATGTCACGTTGAAACCTCCGATTCTGATATGCATTGTGGACCCTATTACTTTATCATAACACGTTTAAATGTAATATCGCATCCCTGGCGTCAGTACTTTCCTATCGGAAGTTTTGCAAGAATGACATATTAAAAACTCCAATTGCAATATACGTGTGGACCCGATAGGAATATCAACACAATTTAATTGAAATACCACATCCATCAGAGAGCCAGAGCATGATGCAGACTCGATTGGAGTATAAAAATGAGTTTGTTGAAATATCACATCCGCTACGTCAAATGTTAGAGCATGTGCACAACTTTAAAATCTCCGATATTCTTGAAGTTACGGTATGCGAGATTAAAGAGATGATGTGACATGTGGGACCTCCCGACATTTATTATAGTCCATCGTAATATGGTTTCACATTGTTTAAAATCTATCTAAAGAGAAGACCGCCTATGCCCAAGAGTAAGAGTCGAAGGGAAGAAACTGTGATGTCTGAGGAGCAAAGAGAAACAATATCAGTGAACACCAACCTCTGATCTTTGATCTCCAACTCTGCCTCTGATCTCTTATTTGCAATGTGGACCTCCGATCTCCGAACTGTGATATGGACCTCCAATTGTCAATATGTGGACTTGATTGTTTTATCATACCGGTCTTAAATGTAAAATCACATCTGCCCTTTGTCAGAGCTTTTGGAATGCACCCTCTGATAAGATCCGTCAATCTCCGATTGCAATATGCCTTGCGGACCTGATTGAATTTATTATAATGACTTTAATGTACTATCACAACCATCGCATCAGAGCTTTTATATTGCAAGTTTAAAAGCATGTCACGTTGAAACCTCCAATCGCGATATGCGTTGCAGACCCAATTACCCTATCATAAAATGTTTACATGTAATATCACATCCATCGCGTCAAAACTTTCCTATCGCAAGTTTTAAAAGAATGACATATTAAAACATCTGATTGCGATATGATTGTGGCTTCGAATAGGACTATAAAATAGATTAAATGAAATATCACATCCATCAGAGTTTAGATTATTATGCAGACCAATTGGAGTATCAAAATGAGTTTGTTAGAAAATTGTGTTTGCTACGTTGGAGGTTAGAGCAAATGCACAACTTAAAAATCTTTGATATTCTTGAAGTTGCGCTATTGCGAGATTAAAACAATGTTGTGGCATGTGGGACTTCCCGACATCTATTATAATTGATTGTAATATGGTTTCACATTTTTTAAAACCTATCCATAGAGAAGACTGCATATGCCCAAAAGTAGGAGCCTGTTGTTGTGAAAACACAACATCCCCATTTTATTTTATGATAATAGGCATGGGGACCCTTTTTTTTCATTTCATGTAGGCTTTGAATATATTTACTTCATTTCTAGTCTAATTTGCTTCTTATTTACATTTGTTTTAATTTTATAGTTTGCCTAAGTTTGATTAAGTTGCTTGTTAATAGATTTTATAAATAAATTTTTGTTTTAAACATCTTAATTATTTAGATTAATAAAACATAACGCCCGAGACCAAGAAGCGTGCATAAACTTTAGGCCTTACTCATTAAACAAGTGGCCATTATATTTTATCAGAGATATCAGAGCTTTGACATTATAGGGACCCTTTTAGAATTCCCCGATGTCAAAAACCTGATTCATAATAATGTGACAAACCCTTGTTATAAGACTTCGGAGTGTTAACTTAAACATATTATACAACCAAAGTTCAATTATTCTAAAGTGGTTGTAGTTTATTGGACAGGAGACTTGCATACCACGTAACCCTTCTCTGCTCCCTTTTATCGGAGAAATCACATATCGAAGTTTTGTTATGTGTTACCACTTAAAATCCCTGATATCTGAACTTCGATATCTTATCATCTCCAAACTTTGATATATCCATTCCTCTGATATCCCTTCTCACTCCTCCTCCAATCTCCGATATCATATCTTCGATCTCCAACTTGCGATACGTCTCAAACTTTGACTTCCAATTCCCTTCAATCGCTGATATTGAGATATGATAACCCGCCGATATTATGATATGTTGACATGTCATTCCACCGATCTTAGATTTACTCCCATCTCTGATATCCGAATCCGATACGTGAATAAACTTTAGTTTAATTGGAATGCCATGCCCACTCTCATATCGAAGCTATTGAAATGTTACATATCTCAAAATTGTTGATTGCCGATTTGGTTACAAACCCGATATGTGTATTAATGTTTATTAATAAGAATTTCACGTCTGCCTTAATATCGAAACTTTTAGTTGAAACTTTTGAATGAAAATCTTCAATATCGAATCGTCAAAACAAAGTTGTGATATTATGGACCCGATTTTGATTTATGTTACGATTTAATTCTTAAATCGCATCCGCCCATATCGAAACTTTGTAATGACGCCTCAGATAAGCCTTAATCTCCAATTGTCGATACAGTTACGGATGTGATTGGCTTTATTATAACATTTTATTATAATTTCTCATCCGTTGTATCAGAGGTTTACTATATCGCAAGTTTTCAAAGTGTGTCATGTTGCAACTGTTTCAAAACCTCTGATATTATGGATCCGATATATTTATCAAAAATAGTTGAATATAATATCGCATCCACTCCATATCGAAGCTACTCAATATCGCAAGTATTTCGTGCAGTCTCATTTTAAATGTTTCGATATCCATATATTCGATACCATTCCACATCTGGCACTTGTCACTTCCATCTGGGTCGTTGTTATAATAATTAAAAAGTTTGTTTTCATTTGTTTTGTGGGAAGTTTGTTATGTTTAGATTTCAATACAATTTTTGGCTAAGTTTAATAATAGAACTAATAAGTTCTGTTTGACTGAAACATGGATGAACTCAAGGTCCGCATATTATATCGGCGTTGCTTTGCGCATATAAAGATGCATATCTACCTTATAAAATATTTAATATTATTATTAAATAATTTAATAAATTTTTAAATTAAAGCAACATTAAATATGTATTTTGATATGAAATTAATGCTTATCAACAACCATTAATTTATGTAATTTCTTTGTTAATAAATAATTCTATAAGGTTTACCCTGTTGTACTCCCCGTTAATGCTAGTGTAGAAGGACTATCCAACGCTCTCCATGTGTTTCATGGCATGTGCTTAAATCTAGTGATGTGTATGTTTATTAACACTTGCGGGTTTTGGTGTAATGGCAATCGTGACTCCAAGTGGTATCAGACCAAAAGGTCTCGAGTTCGAAACACACCTGGCTTGCATTGGGGGGAGATTGTTGTGCTCTCCGTTAATGGCAATGTAGAGAGACAATCCAATGCTCCCTGTGTGTTTCGTGACATGTGCTTAAATCTAGCGATGTGTCTATTTACTAACACCTGCAAGTTTTGGTGTAACGGCAACGATGACTCCAACATAACCTATTTGTATGCAATGTTCAATACTAAATAACCCGATAAATGATATTATTCAAAACTGGATAACCGGATAAAAGGTATTCACCCTTCACCTACCTAATTCTTAGCTCGTGATGCTACATCCTCCGCATCCTCCTCTACATCCCACTCACATGACAATACCAACAGCTATGTCTATCAGGTTTTCATTAATCACAGCGGACCTGATGTAAAGAAAGGTCTCCCCAGCCATATTTATCATCGCCTTAAAGCCCTTGGAGTAGCAGCATTTTTGGACCAACAAGAATTGCAACAAGGAGAGAACATGACTTCTCAAATCGAAGGGGCTTCGAACAACCTACATCCATATCGCCATATTATCTCCCACATAGGCATTTGTAACCTAAGTAACTTGCGGATTCTTAGGGCTGAAGGTTATTTTGTTGAACGCGTATTAAGCAGTGGGGAGCTACCAAAACTAATGTATTTCCGCTGGGAAACCTTTCTGAACTCCTCGTTACCTTTCTCAACACCAATAAAGAATTTAAGAGTGCTACATATAAGACATGAGACGTGATATGGAAATATACCACGGGCTAAATATGTATTATTAACGTTACATTATATTATTCTTCCACCATTGAAATTTGTATTTGGTGATGTAGAATAAATGAAAAATAGAATGTCTCAAATAAATATTGGCATTTTAAACGGAAGGAATATTGATGTTTTTGAGCAGAACTATGATCTCATTGCACACACAAATTAACTGGAACAAACTATTTGTGTTTTCATTTTCAAGCCATTTTTAAAATGTGTGCAGCTTTGTTTCGGGAAATTAAAGGTTGTGTGAGGCTACAACCTCGCTTGCTCAAAGCCACTGAACGCCAGAAACTGCTATTGGAAATATCTCTATAAACAACCCTCTAAGTACAAATTCCCCCCTTCCGGCTCCTGCTTACACTTACAAAGGTCCTATTTTCTAAAGCAACGAATTCTTCCTCTTAACAACAGTAGCAACAAAAGGATGTGCCCATTTCGCTGTTGATTTTTGGAATGTTTGGGCTTCGACACAAAAGGCCATAAACAAGACCAAGTCCTCAGATTTACCACTAAGAAACACATGGGGATTCCATCATAATTTGCAAACATGGTGGTCTACATTGAAACATGTAGATAAAACGAAGCTTTTACAAGATGAAAAACCAATTGCAGAATTAACGAAAGCGGTCCTACATGAGTTTTATGGAGAAGTGGTCGTAAACAATAAACATTATTCAGACTTGTTTATGATTCAAAGATTATGTGATTTAAATCAATTGCAGGAATTCTATTGCACAATGCAAGACTTGTTATATACATCTAGTGACCCTCAAAATCCTGTTTATTTAAGAAAGTATTTATCTGCTATTTCTAGCAGAATTCTAGATATTGTCAGTGAAAATTTGATGAGCAGAATATTGATATAAAAAGTTTATCTTTAACAGGGTTACATAGTCACATTGTCTATACTTTGCAATAGGCTTGCTTGAATAGAAAAATTCAGAAATTTGTGAAGAAGCATCTAGGTTTTAATCCGTAAATTTGAGATCAAAGTGTAGAAACATATCATTTTGGCTGTGGATCTTGAAGAAAGAAATCTTTCAAAATAAAAAAATTTATTGCGGATTTAATTGTTAATGTGTTGATTGCAGAAGAAATAAGCTTTCTTAGAAATATCCTATTAGAAGAAAACCATTTCATAAAAAGAAAAGATATTGCCAGCGCATAAAATTTATTCCTATTACCGATAAGAGTTACTGTTTTATATGTGGTAAAAAAGGCCACTGGGAAAACAAATGTTCCAACAAAAAGAAATATAGAATGCAAAATAAATTGTTTGATTTACTTTCAAAATTCTATGATCCTCGAGAATGGGAACCAGTTGTGGACTCCCTACCAACTGACGATTACTTTTCAGTTACTTTCTCTCTACTATTAAAATGTTTCATTGTATTCAGCCTAATCTCTTACAGTCCCATTTCAAAGAACTTCAAGGCATAATTGATGCGTATAGTATAGGAAAATTTGCTCTCCGACATTATATTGAATAACAACTGGATGATTTATTGCACCAATTCATTGCTCTTACACAACCTAGAATGGTGAACTTAGATTTTTACTCTCCTCCTGAAGCAGAGGCTAGAAACTCTACAAAATCAGCTAAATACAGAGATATACAATTTCAGATGCTGAAATACAATATTAGCAGCATGGTAAAGGTTTGGATAAGAAACGTAAGCAATTGTGGTTTTAGCCTGAAGAATTATCAGATTTTTAAGAAGAAGAAGAGATAAATGAAGATAGAATAGAATTGCTTAAGAAATCAGTGATTTAGAAGATTATGTTCTTGAAAAGAAAATTTTGATTAAAGAAGTAATTGCCACAATAAGGATAAGAAGGAACAAGAAAGAGAAAAAAAGGCTTTGGATTGTGTTAGTATAGATACAAATATCAAAACTTCTGATGATAGAATAGTTATATTTGTAGATATAAAAGTCAGAGGATATAAGCAATACACTCTTGGTGCACAACTTGATATTGGTGCAATGAACTCATGTGCTAAATTTAATGTTATTCAATGTTTCTCTTGGCAACCTACTAATGTTTAATTTCAAGTTTTAAACAAAAAATTGATGACTATAAAGGCGGTGGTTCCAGATTTTCCAATATTGCTTAATGGTCATCTTACATCTGTAATTTTATACAGTTTTGATTCAGGATCAACATTCTCCTTGGACGAGATTTTTTAACGAGACTTTTGTCTTTAATGATAGATACATGAGAGATAAGCCTAAACATCCAGGGTAAGATTATCAAGATTCCTAGCAAAACTCATTTTACTTCGAGATTTGTTGATTTAATTCTTGTAGATATGTTTTTACAAAATTTAGCTAAAATAAATAAGGTCATTAAAATGTTGAGAATCAAGGGCTTGTTTATCTTAAGGATATTAAAGAGAAAATTGAAAAATATTGTACAACAGAAAGCCCTAATGTCTTTTGGTCCAGAGAAATATATTTTGTTGATCTGTCTTGGAAGGAAGGATTTTGAGGTGTTGATTCAGGTGGATATTGATGGCCACCCGCCTATTCCACCTAGACCTCTATTTAATTTTATTTGTTTCCGTGATTCTAGCAACATTTACTATTTTTAGCAGTTTTTCGGGTCGTGAACTTCTAGAGTTGTTTTGATCCCTAAACAACGTTTTTTTGAGGTCTATAGTAGGTCTATACTCGTAGGCAGAGGCATGTGTAAACTATTGTAGTACTCGGAGATATATTTACAACAACGTATCACACGCACCAAACGAATATAATATGTACAAGTTAGGGCCCCTAGAAGTTGGCTACCTAACTAACCCTAACAGGGCCCACAAACTCTTGGCATTTCATCTCCTAGGGTTAGGGTTTTGGTTGTTTAGGGTTTTATCTCATTGTTCAATAATAAAAAGTCTCTTGAGCCTCATTGTAAAACAATTTAGAGGCATGTAGCTGCCACATCTCTTCTCAGAGATAAGCTACCATCACTCGAGCTAGTTTATTTCCATTTTGTATGTAAGCATATTTTAGTTTATGTTAAACAGACATGGACAGCGAGAAAGAATGGGAAAGATAAAGCATGCATTTCATTTTTATTAACAATAGATGTACAATTATTGTACAATATGGTGACTGTTGGGATTCACATCCCAAGGTCCCTTGGACTACTTAGTCAGTTCGGCTTCCACACTAACCCATTAGGATTAGGTGTCCAACATTCCCCCCCTTAATCCGAAGGGTTATGTATGAGTCCAAGAAAAGAGCTGTAATACAAAATGTGAAAATATGCATGGCAGCACTAAGCTGAATGTGCTCTCTGAAATGTTGGTATAAAGAGGCAGTGGTTTAAGGATGACCACCAACACTGGAATGCTTAGTGCAGTTCCCGGAACTCTTCCAAAACTGGCAAGAAGCTGAAGTCTTCTGCTAGAGGAAGTGATCCTATTGTTTTAAAGAGGGAAACCTTCAACCATAAAAGTGAGGTCTCACCCCGCATAAAAGGTAAAACTTCAACCTGAAAAGGGAAGTCTCAACCTGTGATGGTTTAAGGATGACCAACAACTCTGGAATGCTTAATGCAATTCCCAGAACTCTTCCAAAACTGGCAAGAAGCTGGAGTCTTCTGCTAGAGGAAGTGTTCTTAATTGTGTTCCCGGAATTCTTCCAAAACTGGCAAGAATCTGAAGTCTTCTACTAGAGGAAGTGTCCCAGATTGCCTACTGAAGGCATGTTCACGGGCATCTTTGTCTCTGGCTACAACTCTGAAACTGGTGTGGCAGGTTGTGGCTCAGGCTCGCTTGATGTGGCTTT
>APFE031265283.1:0-11387 GCA_000404065.3 Pinus taeda
ATGTTAGAATCGTTATGTAAGTTAAACTTGAGAGTACGCAATAATTAATTGTAATAAGAAACATATATTTATTTGAGATTGCTATATAAAATAGGACAATCCATTTTGTCTTCCACTATTTTTTGTTCACTGGAACAAGTTGTCTGCAATATATACACAATATAATATTATATTTATAATAAAATTCAAACGAGAGAATTTGAAGGCATGAACTTCAAAATAAAAATTAGACAACAACAAACAAAAAATTGCACACTTCCCCTTTTCACATTATCTTCACTGTAGCATCCTCTCCCCCGCTGAAAGGAAAAAAGGTGGCGTGAATAACGTTAAAATAAAGACATATTGTAATGGAAAGCAATTCAAAACAAATAATTATTCATTACACCAAACATACTTCATCTAGAGTTTGTTATATAAAGATAAACATTCCATTTTGTGTTCCACTTACTCATGCTCACCAGAAAAAGCCATCTACAACAAATACATAATAAGATATTAGAATCATTTTACAAGTTAAATTGGAGAGTTCAATGCAACAATCAATCATAATGTGAAACATACTCATTTTTAGCTTTGTTATATGAACTTTGATAATCCATTTTGTATTTTACGTATATGTGGTCACTGAAATCAACCATGTGATGTAGATACGAAATAAAATATTAGAATTCTAATAAAAATTAAATTAGAGAGTTAAAGGCATGAACTTGTGATCCAACTTCATTCTAGTCCATTTATATTCCATGCTAAATCTCAATGTATATAAGTTTTAAAACTAGATGTAATTCTACTCAAAATAATGCAATCAATGCTATAGTAAGAGAAATAATTCATTTTGTAAGAGGGATCTAGGCATATTTAAACATATTGAACAACAAAAATCCTAGTGTTGTCTACTAGCACAATGGTTGATTGGTCGAAAGTTCAAGATGCTTGCTTGCTTGACCTTAACATCCTCCTCTGTAGGGAATGTTATGTGAGGATGTGTGTGTGTTGTGGAAAAAAAATGAAATTTAAACATACCATTTTATAGCAATAGTACCTCCAGAAGGAGTACAACACTATTGTATTACAATTCGGGTAGGGTGTGGAGGAGGAGCAGCAAGGAAATCTAAATCCAAGGGAGCTTCACTCAATGAAGTTTTGCATAGCACGTTCCTTTGTGGCATACTAAACAATACCATTAATTTGACTACATATTGGATAATACTGATAAAAATCAATTTATTTAACCCCCTACCAATACAAATCCAATACACCTTCCCAATTTAAAAAAAACCCTATTTTCCCTAGTTATATTATGTATCCATTTTTTCATTAACATGTTTTATACCCCTTTATATTTATATCCCTAGTATAGTGACACGATGCCTCTCTTGTGACCCCACATGCATTCAACTATGCATCTTTCTTCTTTTGACATACGTTGTAGATGCATATTAGTTCTCCCACAATGCAATTTCTCAACCCACAGTCAAGCACATCTCACTATGATTTGTGGCATTTAATGGTCTAAGGCACACAAAGATTAACCATGTTTGAGGAAGATTGCTTATGTGCATGTATATAAAATGACATATAAATTGATCTATATGATGATTAAAAATCAATCGATGAATCTTTATGAATACATTTGCACCAAATAAGGTGTTCAAGCACAAGCCTAGACCTTCATTGGGGCCCCAAATCTCAAATCCATATAAAGCGATGGGTTATAATCCCATCCCTCAGTTAATCATTCACTCACTATCTCTCAAGCAAGGGAACTTATTACAACATATTTGGGTCTTTGGAGAGGAAGAAAGAGAGCAACCTCCTTGTGTGTTATTGCAATGCATATCTAAAAATCTTGCTATACTCATGCATTCATGGTTCATTATGATGGTCATGAACAACCACCCTTATGTACAAGTAACAACCTTTCTTTTTGTAGTATTTACAAATTACAAGCAATAGACAAGGGCAATTTGCTAATTTTTTGGCAAATGTTTTACATACAGCCTATGGTATAGGAACACTAAAATAGATGAAAGATTGTCTAGTCTATAGAATGATGAGATGTGCTCCTTTGTAAATTCTCAATAAAATAAATATTTTCTTTTATTTACCAAAAAAAGGTTTTAATGGGGTCCAAGTTGCTAAATCTAATAATTGTGTCATATTCATAAACATGTGTGTTTGATTAAGTATTGTATTTTATGTTGTGATTTTCCTAGTTCACTTATAAAGTAATGTAGGATATCTGATTCTAGATAAGAAGGATAGATCAAATATGACAACCCATACCAGTCAAATAATCGTGAATATATTGGTAGCTGCGGCAACTGGATCTAGTGATTTTGTAATGCTTTCATCACATGTCACAGTGACATGTTTACAGAGAGAGTCTTCAAGGCCTTTAGCATCACACCTAAGATACGAAAAAATATTAATTCATTGTAGTTAATCGGTTACAGCTTACCATGTTTAAGGTATATCAGAAATCTGAAGCAAATAATACATAATTCATAGTCTTGGGAAGAAAACATACATGAAAAGTTCAGCTGCTATTTTCAGATGAAACATAGCTTTCTCATCTTTAGGTCTAGGATGAGTCTGTATCATTCCCCTCAGAAAATTCCACATTACCTAGATGGAGAATAGATGCCACAACTCAAAATATCGCCTCCTCAAAAAATGCAATGACTTAGCAAAAGAGACAAGACTCTATTTTCATGACATGTGAATAATATTTCATAACATGTCGCTGTTCAAACTAGACATACTTGCTCTTCATGACTGATTCCCACTGCATCAATGGCCCTTATTTCTACAAGATACTATTCAGCATCATTCACACCATCCAATTCATAACAATTGGTCTGTTTGAGATAATGAAATGTTCTTGGATCCCCCAACTTGTATTTCTCAATATCCTGGAGGGACCAAGAAAAGAATCATAAGTCTGATTGTTATCATACTACCCTTTGAAATCAATCATAAATAGAAACAAAAACCTGATGTGAAAATCAAACAATTCATGGTCCATTCAATTAATCCATAGACGTGAAGATTAAATGCATGCATATGCATACCTCTGGTGGTGCAGCACAGAGCATATAAAAACAATGATAATTCCTCTCAGGATCAGAAACCTGACAAACACAGCTCCTTTCCAGTAGGTAGGAGCTCCTGAGATTCCCCCATTCTGGTTAAATTGAAGCTCAACAAATTTACCAAAGTGACTGCAGATGAAAGGACTTTAATCAAACTAGTGTTTTAAAACATTAAAAAATTATATTTGATGGCTAATTGAAATGACAATTCGTACTTACCATGACTACCTTGGATAAGTCACATAATGGCATATATTAAAATATAAAAAACCTGCATGCATATGCATACCTCTGGTGGTGCAGCACAGAGAATATAAAAACAATGATAATTCCTCTCAGGATCGGAAACCTGACAAACATGACTCCTTTCCAGTAGGTAGCAGCTCCTGAGATTCTCCCATTCTGGTTAAATTGAAGCTCAACAAATTTACCAAAGTGACTGCAGATGATAAGGACTTTAATCAAACTAGTGTTTTAAAACATTAAAAAATTATATTTGATGGCTAATTTAAATGACAATTCGTACTTCCCATGACTACCTTGGATAAGTCACATAATAGCATATATTAAAATTTAAAATATAAAAAGCCCTTCACTCGAATTGTTATTTCTGATAGTTTTTGCATTTCCAAAAGCTTCAAGAACAGGATTTGACTGCAAGCCACAAAAGGGGGAAGTTAGATATATGGCAACAGAATTATCATTTAGAAACATACCACAAAAAATTTAATATCCTAAGAGCTTTTATAAATGGTACACTGTCAATAATTTTGTGGCCTCCATTCAGAAACATAAAATTTGTTTCTTACTTCTGGCACTTGTTGTTCCACTGATCTTCCCTCATTTGCTCCTCGACCCCCCATGTAAGCAAGATAGCATATAACCATTTTGGTAGATTCTGTTTTATCTGCTCCACTTTCTCCACCACTTTCTCCATTGACTAAAATGGCCTGACTTATTCCATCATTGACCATCACCCTGTTTTCATAAAATTCTCAATTTTCTACCTTAATAAGCTTGACTCTAGGTTAAACATCCCTTGATCAAGGAAAATCACAGTAGCATACCTATATGCAGCAGCTGCAACAGCAAAAACATTTGGGCTTAGCTTTCCAAATGTAGTGCACTTGTATTGTTCCATCATTTGGCTATCATACAAATGAGGAAGCCCTTTTTTTAAGGATTGATGGAAATCAGTATGCTCCCAGTATGTCTGTAAAATACCAGAGAACACCTTAAGTTCGTTGTTGCTATAATAACTTAAATAACTCTTCATTTTATTTAAAAAGAAATTCAAACTGAATGCAATTCTTCTCATATCAAATAATAATAAATCAAATATTAATCTGGGGTGGCCAGTGTGGGAGTGGGAGGGATCATCATGGATCCTGGAGGAACAAATGAAACTATAATGCCTGGGTCCCGATACTGTTCCCAACAATAGGGTAGAAGCATAATCTTTGTAGCAAGGGCTCAAATTGGTTTAAACTTTAAAGGGATTAGATTCCAAAACAATTTTAAAGTATATGGTGCACAATTCAAAGCCAAAATATCATCACCTAGCTTCAATTCTGGTTTGTAGTACGCATAAAGTGAGCTCCTCCTCCATCAATTTCTACTCTGTCTTGTGTGAATTCAACCAAGCAGCAGATTGGTGGGTAAATTATGGTTCAAGTTTAACAGGTGGGGAATTAGTAGTTAATGGCACATGACAACAAACATCCCCTCATTTATTGATTGGTACCATGACATGCCTCTGAGACTTAAATAGTCACATGACAAGTAACAAGGCAAGCTTAGGTTTCATGGCGCACACTCCAGACCTCATCTCACATACAATTGCAATGTGAAGGGATGGAAGTCTGTCAATGGCATGCTCCGAGCATTAGTCGTGCTCATTTATTTTCTGATAGCACTGGTTTCTCTGGTTCATTGCAGGATAATGATAACTATGTTAGGCAGGCTCAGGTGGACCACCAAGTCTCTCAGCAACGTAACCAGTGTTTTTGATGTTTACTGTTTCAAGTGTTCTGTGCTACTAGGGATCTCCCAGGGGAACCAGCCTCCTGAAAAATTTGTAGTTTGCAGAGCCACCATCATTTCCAGGCCTGTACTGTCAGCAAAATTTGAGCGGCAGACCAACCTGTGAATCTCAGAAGCTGTGAGGAACATGTGCATTGCAACAGGTCTTCGATTTTCAATCTCATAGTTTTTTCTAAGGTTCGTGAAATGGGATGTCAAATCACTACACACGTAGCATAAATTATGGGATTTTTTGCTAAAATTGAAAAAGAAGTTATTAGTTTGGAAGCCAAGTGTAGTCTCCTTCAGAAATTGACTCTAAATCTGCATAAGGGTGATCAGTCCACTAACCAAAGAATGACAACCTAGTACCCTACTCGTCTAGAGGAAGGTTCAAGGGATAAGAGTCTGTGAACCAATTTGACAAAGAGATCAAACTATAAACCAGGAAACTGAACCAGCAAGCACAGGTATGTAAGGTGTTGCTAATCATTATTCTCTTTGTTGGTTTTTCATGTATTTCAAAATTGTTAGAATATATGGGGCCATTGCTGGAATTGAAGAAGCAATTAGCAAGATGTAGAAGCCGAGTGTGTTCTCCTTTGGAATTCGACTCTGCATCTGCGTAAAGATGACTAGTCCATTAACCAAAGGATGACAACCTACTCATCCAAGGTAGAGTTCAAGGGAGAAGAGACTATCAACCAATTTGGCAAGGAGGTGACAACTATGAACCAAGAAAGTGAACCAGCAACCAAATGTCTGAAGGATACTGCGAGTTTTTATGCTCTTTGTTAGTTTTTGTATTTCACAATAGTTAGCAAATTAGGGATATATTTTAGGGTTTACGGTATTAAAGAACACTAGGCAAAGTTATATAAGGATCAATCCAATTCATGTTTTGGGCTTGTAGTAGGACTACATATGGCCTGTAGAGAAGTTAGTTTGAGATTTTTTTTTAACAACACAGTGATGTAACATCTGCTGCAGATGTAGCTGTAGTTTTCTTATCAATATAAGTTACCCAATTATTGTTAAAAACTAAAAGCCTCAGAAAACCACTCAAAAAGTTTAAACACGATGCTCAATAGAGTAGTCACATTTAAGAAACTAAAACACTCACATAAATTTCATCAAGAATCAAGATCATATCTAGTTGACAAATTCTGCAGAACTTTCTTATCAATATAACAGCCAATTATTATGAAAACAATCAAAGCTTGAGCAAACCACTCAAAATTTTCAAACACAATGCTCAATAGAGTAGTCAATTTCAAGAAACTAAAACACTCACATAAATTTCATCAAGTTCATATCTAGTTGACAAATTGTGTAGAACTCTCAGTTCATGCAAATAAGCTAGTTTTGTCATACCATCCACACCCCCGGGCAGTGCTTCAGTATCCTTAGGGTGTGCATTTAAAGAAGCAAAAAAATATCATTTGCAACCCAAAAAAGTGCAATTAATGAAATAATTCCTTTCTATTTACAACAATATAATTCTCATAGTAATCAACTGCTAAAATACTAGTTATAAACTATTATGCAAGTAGTATGTCAATTAGGTTTAGCTTGCATGGTTAAGAGGAAAAGTTGCTATCCTTCCCGCCCAAAGTCAAATCCTGCTTGTGACATGTTTTCTGTTCGTGGGCCAATTAGGGCAGGCAATGTACCAGCAATCTCTCTCACATAAAAGCTTGAGAGTGAGATGAGATGTTTCCAAAACCAAGGAAAGTAGAGGTGAGAATAAACGCAAATACCTTCAAGGATACTCCTAGAATTTCAATGAGACAAACCATATATTCATTAATTCATTTCATTATGAATTTCTACAGGAAATGTTGACAGCATATAACATTGTTCACTGCAAAATAGATGACTCATCCCAGTCTTTTGGCAAGGTAATTCATCTAATGAGAACTAGTTACAGGATAATCAGAAATTCAGCATCTTGAATTGGTGCAAAAGTGTAGGACATTGGCAATGTGTAATGTTGGAACATGACTTTCATAATTTGCTTCACAAATCTAATCGGTAAAGGAAATACATTGTATCAGTTACAAAAGACAAAACAAACAAGTCCATAAATAGTAACATTGTCTTACTGTTTTCCATTAGTGGTTTGAATTTTAGCTTTCAAACATTGATCTCTAGAACTTCTCCATCAATCCAGGCCTCTTTAGAATCTTCCACCCATACATGAGAACCTACAATAATGTGAATGGGAGTATTCTGCATTGAACCAAAAGATACCAATGTCAATTATGAATGAATGACTTACAATACCTCATTTAAGAGATTTCAAAACAAAATCTTGACCAACATGCTTGTAAATTGTTAACCATGCATCAAAGTCCAGTGACAACATTCTCTAGATAAGTCCTACAAAGATGATCTGACAATCACAAAGGGAGTGTGATATCAATAAGGGATATTCTCGAGTTTCTATTCTAGAATGAAAACTTCTCAAAAAAATTTATGTCTATAATTTCCTTCCAATTATAGTCATAACAATGCGGTTAAGAGTAACTTAAGACATTTTCCCATTCAAAATTTGCACCCAGACAGGAGGACCTTATCACTATAAATATGGTTCTGTGGGATTTACCAATGTCAATTATGAATGAATGACTTAGAATACCTCATTTAAGAGATTTCAAAACAAAATCTTGACCAACATGCTTGTAAATTGTTAACCATGCATCGAAGTCCAGCGACAACATTCTCTAGGTAAGTCCTACAAAGATGATCTGACAATCACAAAGGGAGTGTGATATCAATAAGGGATATTCTTGAGTTTATATTCTAGAATGAAAACTTCTCAAAAAATATTATGTCTATAATTTCCTTCCAATTATAGTCGTAACAATGCAGTTAAGAGTAACTTAAGACATTTTCCCATTCAAAATTTGCACCCAGACAGGGGGACCTTATCACTATAAATATGGTTCTGTGGGATTATTTTTAAACAGAAGACCTTCAAATTATTTTTAAACAGAAGACCTTCAAAAGTGTTTTTGTCAAACTTCTCTAAACGTAAACATACTATTTTGATTTGAGTAAGATAGAAAGAGGGTTTCTTAGAAATGAAACAAGTTGTTGTGCCATTTTTCTGCGTATTTTCATATTTGATCAAGTTGTATATAACATATTGAAAGAGGGGAAATCTATGAAAGTTTGAGGGACCTTAACTGAATGGCCTGCTAAAGAAATTTGGCATTTAAAATAAGAAATGCAACATAATGCATGCGTTGTCCTTTTTCTTTCCAAAAGGGGTGAAGCTTAACCATTCTTGTACAAATTTATATAAATTTGACCTGGCTGATTAAATTCGTTGGTTTTTTAGATTAAGTGAATTTCACATTTTTTTTCATATATACAATGACAAGCTACAGTAACTAGTTATTCAATCAAGGTATCAGTTTGTCAATTGCACACCTCGGTCTAAGGGAGTACAATAACTAGAAACAACATACAGTTGTTCAATAGGAGGACAAAGACTGGTTCTGACACAATATGGCAATTTCTCACTGCATATGCTGAGAACCAAAATGGAACAGTCCCCAATCAATTTTCTCTCTGAGAGGCATACCTATCACAGCATGCAAATTAAGCTGACTGCTACAAGGTGAGAGCAAATGGACACCAAGATAATAGTTGTCTCAGCTACTACAATTTGGACAGCAAAGACTAGATTTTCCAGCATGGGATAAGCCCCTCAGAGCCTTTTATGGCACTCCTCCCTAGTGCATTGGTGCAAGAGCTTCTAGACACAGTTCTGAGGTGCGCTGCCTGAGGTAGCTTTATTGCAGTCAACCACATATCATAACATATGATTTGTTGTCTTGTCCATAGTTTCACTGGCACCTAGATGTTCAGTTAATGGATCATTCTTTAGCATTACTCTAATAAATAACATCTATCCAGGCCCTATGGTTTGATTATCTAAGGGTTTTCACTATCATGCATCAGTCAACCACATATCATAACAGATGATCTGTTGTCTTGTCCATAGTTTCACTGGCACCTAGAAGTTCAGTTAAAGGCTCATTCTTTATCATTACTCTAATAAATAACATCTATCCAGGCCCCATGGTCTGATTATCTAAGGGTTTTCACTATCATGCATTATCACCCTGAGGAAACCCTACCTGGTCCAATTTCACAGATCTGTAGGGCTATCACATCTCACACTGCTTTGGCATACAAATGGCTATCTCATGGTTTCCAAACTGCCATAAAAAACTATGTTTTCTACTGGAAAAAGGCCCTTGAATTTACAATACTTTGCTAAAATTCACTGTACAGTACCTCACGGTCTTAGGGCTCTTCAAAATCTACTGCAAAATTCACATAACCTGAAATTTTAGTCCAATTTGGCTTTAGAATCTGCCCTCATCTTGTACAAAAACATTATACAACTAAGCTCACAAAATAAACCCCAAAAGCAAGTATGAACTGAAAATGCAAGCAAAGGAACAAGAGAATGCATTTCACCCCTATGGCAAGCTTTGACCTAAAGCTGGATACATGCCATTGAAAAAGAGGAAAACTTGTGGAAAAAAATCTCTGTAAATTAACTGTGTAGGCAAATTTCAGACATAAAAGAATAATCAAAGGACCTTTCTTCAATTGGCTACGACACTAGTATACACTATACATCCCAACAATGGAAAGATGGTGCTTGAAACTTTGATAGAGACAAAACATTATTGTGAATCACAACTCATAAGGCAGAGGAAGTACATACAACATTGGTACACACATTTGCATATCAAGAAAGGTGAAACTGGAGAACAAATTCCCCATTCTCTATTTAGAGAGAGAGACATTGCAACCTAAAGCACGACAAAAAAGGCCAACGGAATTGTATTCGCAACTATATGAAGAAAACATTTGATATGCCTCAAAAACTTTGCATAACAAGCTCCTAGCCTTTGTTAGTGATGGAATATGCAATTTTATAAGCATTATAGATATATAGATTCAAAAGAAAAAAAGCATACCAAATGTTGCATTCACTTCCATTCCGTCCAAACTCCAAGAGTCTAAGATGGAAATGATTAACCCTAATACAGGTGTTACCGCTCAAACTAACAGGGGTTCTAGGAGGGGATCCTATAGAGAAACTACTAGGTCAAGGGGCAACAATGGAGCGATAGCCCATTTTCACCTCAGCTAAAACTCACTGCTCTTTACGGACTTTGACCGATGGGAGGAGTCTCGGTATGAGAGGAATCACAAGAATAGATGGATCAATGATAAGATATTGGGTGATATGGGGTGATTTTGTTGTTGCTGCTCTGCTCGGCTGATGTCCTCAGTTATCCTGTAATCTGCAACCACGCTCTGATACCATGTTGAAGTTTCTAAGTCTAACAGTTAAAAGCCCTCCATGTACTTTCTGATTTATTCCTTCCTACTTGTTCGGATTAATTAACAAGTTATTTACCATGTAAATAATGAAAATAAACACAAGTACATGCTCAACACATTACAGTTGATGATCATCGCCTGAAGGAAACAAAAACAAGCACATAAATGACACCGTTATTTTTGGACTAATGTCCCCGGAAAAACCCAATGCGAGAAAACCGATGTAATTATCTGAGGGTTTGATTTATTAAGCAATTTCATAATACAATTTGGGTGCCAAATCCAGCTCACCCAACAGAGAAAAATCTCGGCGGCAGTACCTCTACTTCGGAGACAGATGCTCCGCCTAAAACCCCGGATAAACACTCTAGCAGCTCCTCAGCTCCAATCTACCCTAAGAAAAACCCCAACGTTAGCCTCTAGGGACTGTGTTAGCCTCTTCTACCCTTTGTCGGCAGTTCCAGCTTCTGCCCTCTGCGTCAGCTTTCCCGACAGTTCAAGCAGTTCCCGATAGTTCTGACTTCTACCCTCTGCGTCAGCTTTCCCGACAGTTCCAGCTTCTGCCCTCTTCCCAACAGTTCCGACTTCTGCCCTCTCCGTCAGCTTTCCCGACAATTCCGGTTTCTGCCCTCTGCGCCAGCTTTCCTTCCTGTTGCGTTGATCCTCTTGACACTATCTCTGCCTCTCTGCTTCTGTATTCACTGCCCCACAATTGCAACTCCATATCACTCTCTCAACTTTCTCCGTAAACCCAGCCCCAGAAACTCGATCTTGATCTCTTGGTGTGTTCTCCAAATGAACCTCAAACCTCCTCTTATACTTTTCTCGTTGAGAAATCAACGGCCGAGATTAAGTCCCTAATCAATGACTAAAATTAGATTTGGCTTGATC
>APFE031265287.1:0-23746 GCA_000404065.3 Pinus taeda
GTAAATATTTCATTTACATTCACTGCAGTGTGAAAACAAAAAATTACAGGGAGTTACAGATTTACCTTTTCACTTGTGTGAAACAACTCATGGATTTGGAAACAAAACAACCCACTGGTTTTTCCTGCACTGCTGTGCAAACTTTACTTTTTACATTACAAAGACAAAGAAAATCTTTTCACTGCTGCTGCATAAAAATCCCATTTTCATTACAGACCCAAAGAAAACATTTATACACTTCTGCCCCCTGCAATACAAAATTTAAACTCTGTTCTTTTTCATTCGCTGCTGCGAATTCAAGTTTTCTATCTCACTGTGTGAGATTTACAAATTTTTTCATATGCCGCGGACTCGCTGTCTTACACTTTTTTTTACGGAGTTGTCTATAATGCGACTTTTTGGAGATTCCGGTGACGGAATTCGGCGGAAGAAATGAGGTTAAATCTTGATTTTTAGCAGTTAAAATGGTTTTTTAACTGCATATTTGGATTTAGAGCCCTGAAAAACCCCTGGGAGCCATCGATTGTGCAGAAACTAGCTATCAAACTTGAGATTCCAATGAATTGCTACCGGATTTTGACCGGAAAAATCCGCCGGAAAAGCTTTCAAAAAGTCGCGTTATAGACTACTGCTTTTTTTACAATATGCAATTTCATATTACAATTAAATTCAATCCCTGTGCGTTTTTGTTTTCACATAACAAAATGGGGTCAACGCTATATATTAAAACATATATTTAAAAAAAAAGAAAAAGAAGAAAACTTACTTCATGCTATGCCATATTTCCTATTAACTTTGCCGTATAAAATATTTATCACCCTACCAAAACATATGACATCGATTAATATAGCGTATGGGATGGTCCACGTATAATTAAATTTTAACAGGCCCCGTATGCATACTATGAGAACTTTAACCGGCGGACAGCTTCGAGGAGATCGAACGGCGGAGAGAGAGGCCTCATGATCAGATGGATATAGGACGGGGTTAGTTAGGTGAAGGATACCTTCCGATGGATGTGACTTGCTGATGTGACTGCTGGACAGTGGTCAGCTCCAGAGTGCATCGGAGCTCGTTGCACGGAAACTGCCTTTCGCTGAAGGGTGGTGCGATATGATACCGGCTGGTTTTGATTTCCTGCGGTGGTTTTCAGTTCCCTTTGACTGCTGATCCGCGCGGGCAGTTGGAATTATATATTTCAACAGTTCAGAGATACTTGTCCTTGTATCAACATCCAACCACTACTTAAATACCTTAGAATTGTAGGTATGATTTTGACTAGTGAAGGAGAATCTAATATTATACCAGTCTCTTCTCCCACGCAATAGTTTTCAAAAACATGAAATATTCGCTAGTTTCAAAATAAACAAGCCACCGGAAACCAAACTAATGTAAACTTGCATCCACGCCACCCTTGTCGTTTTTGGGTGCCGGGAAATGCTCTCGTTCTCAGTGCTTTGACAATTCAGATTATGAATTTCGTGGAAAACGAGAGCAATCGGGGTTTAGTGGGTTCAAAAACATTGAAAGAAAACGTTGGTGAGAATAACTTGGTTATGATACACAGTACTTGGTTATGAATAACTTGGTGAGAATAACTTGGTGAGAACAGGGGCAACTATTGAAACTGTTGTCACTGCATAATCCATAGTCTGATTAAATGAGGGAATAGAGTAAGACTATCCCCATTGGAGTGTGACTCTGGTTAGAGGAAACTCCTGTTCTCTGTAATCTTGAGTTTTGCCTCTCGACAAAGGAAACTCCTGTAGTTTATAACCTTGTTGAAATGTGTATCTGCTCTGAAGAATCCCATTACTGGATGCAATAATATTAATTCCAGACAGATTGATCAATAGATGAAATCCATGTTTATTTGGAACAATAACTCTTCTCTCAAGATTAGATGAGATGTTTTTTTAAACGTTTCCTCTTAAGCTCTGTTTTAAAATTTTACCCGCAGTACTCTGGGTACAGAGTGATTAGATGAGATGTTTTTATCATGTTTCTTTTTTTAGGCGTCTGTTTTAAAATTACTCAAAAGAATCTGCGTACAGGGTAAAGCTACTGAATTAGTATATGAAATTTTGTTTGTGAGATAAGAGATTTATTTTTATTTGGTAATTTGACGGTTAAATTTACTAAGATATACCTATTTTTTTTGGTTTTGAACTTATACCTCGCAGAAAAAAACATACTATCAACTATTAAATCTAACTAAAGTATATAATTCTGATTATTTTATTATATATTAAAAATACCATCACACCAATTCAGATCAGACAAGTCACTAACAGCGATGTAACTTGTTTATGAATAACTTGGTGAGAATAACTTGGAAATTGGTTTGGTCTATTTGGCGCCCCAATTGATCGAGACTTGTATCTATATAAAGTAACTAGGCAATGATCCGTGCACATCCAAGATCCATATCTCTGACCCAAGAAATATGAACTACAGATGGTTTGAGAAACTTTTAAATCCTATACTTGGCAAGTGATTAAGAGTGAGCATCTTAATTATAACTAAGTTTATTTTCATAATTGTAATAGTCTGAGATGATCGTTGTCTGTCGGTATCTTGAAGTGGTTTGGTTTGCACTGGTTAACCACTTCCAGGAAATAGACTGGAGCTTGTGTAAAGGTCCTTTACAAGGTTTAGTTATCAAAACTGTTGCCCTGAAGTCTTCGCAGATTAGCCAATGGGATTGTTCTTCAAGTTATAACTGGTCCATTTGCAACTTGTACACATAATTAAAGTTAAGAGTTCATCCATTTGCCATTCAATCATATTCACGCATATGTCCATCTGGTAGCTCACTGTAGCCAAGGCCTACGGTCTTTGGTCAAAAGGCTTATGAATAGCATTTTGTCAAAATGTCATTGGGAAGCTAACTATAGCCAAATCCTGCGGTCATTCATCAAAACGATAGTGTCGGGAGCTTTATAAATATTACTTTGTCTATACACAACCCATGCATATGAGACTCTGTATAATCCTGTAGTCAAGCACTTCAACCCTGAATAAGTAGCCCCAACCACTTACTATAAACCATACTCTCTATATATAATCTTATTTAAACCAAACACACCCATATGCTACTTTCTGTCAATCTTTTTATTTATTTAGTTATAAACAGAAGAGTCTGGCTATAAAACAAACACAACTATACCTGTGTTGAAATATAGGGTTTGGGAAAATTAAGAGCGAAAATGTTAAAGTTTTATGGGAAAAATTGGTTAGTTTACGAGAAATCCATCCGTGCACATTCAAGATTTATATCTCTGACCCTATCCATCTGTAGTTCATATTTTGTCTCTGTTTTTCACTCACTTATAATTCTATGCCTCCGCTTTTAGTCTTTTAATCTTGGATTATAGTCTTTAATTCCATGAGTATTTGTTGGTTTTTGTTGAGTCTTTGGAGCCCATGCCTCAAAATTTTCGATACAAATCTCCATATCTGAATGGCCAAGTGTAGCCTTTCAATGGTTCTCTGGAAATAAATCAAATCTGCTGAATCTTGGATTATAGTCTTTAATTTCATGAGTATTTGTTGGTTTTTGTTGAGTCTTTGGAGCCCATGCCTCAAAATTTTCTATACAAATCTCCATATCTGAATGGCCAAGTGTAGCCTTTCAATGGTTCTCTGGAAATAAATCAAATCTGCTGTGGAAATTGGTCTGGTCTATTTGGCATTTGGATAATGAAAAGCCCCAAATCTCACTTTTGATCAAGACTTGTATGGCTTTGCATAATAATATTGTATTAATGTTTTTCCCTTAATGTATTGTGTTTATGATACTATATATACCTTTTTATCAATTTTCTATATGAATCTTGTATTTTATTATATTACAAGTTGTTACAAGGGTTTGTATGCTAACAATATCATTTCAATGTTGTATATTGCAGAAAATTTATCAATACCAAGTTGGTCCCAGTTGAAGACATTATCTATTTTGTGTTTTATAATGTTGTAATTAGAACAATTTGTATATATTTTTTGTTTAGATGGGCCCATCAAAGAATTGACATGAACACAAACTATCATTAATAAAAAGAGTAGGCTTTATTTTTTGTGGAGGGGAATTCAACCCCTCCAAAAGGCTCTTAGGAAGGTTAAATTGTAACCCTCCTTTGAGTTGTGTTCCTTGTGCTCATGGTTTTCATGATCTTTAGTTTAGCGTTACTCCAATATGCACAAACACAAATATATTCCTTTATTATAACATAAATTATATTTTTTTATTCACATAAACTATTTAACATTTTTTCAATGTTTTAAACATCTTCTCCACATACATATAATGGCAAAATCACTCTTATTTACATAAATTATTTAACATTTTTTCAATGTTTTAAACATCTTTCTCACATAAACACAAATAGAAAAATCACTCTTATTCACATAAATTATATAACAATTATAACCTATATTTATATATACTTTTTAATTTCTATTTTGTTTTTTTGGGCTTTGATTTTGAATTTTTCAAGTTTTTTATTTGATTTTTATTTTTTATTTTTTATTTTTCCCATTTCATTTAATTATAGATTTTATTACAAGTATGTTATTAGGATATTATATTATATTTTTTTCCTTCTTTCTCTCATATATATATACTATATATATATAGTATATTATATATATAATTTATTAATTACATTCATCTATATAAATAATCTAATATTTATTACATTGATATTTTTATAAATTCAAAATTAAATATTAAATTTATTATTTAGTAGTATGCGGATTTAAATATTTAAATATTTTATCATTTATTTGTATCAAATGTTTGTGTATTGGTTTTATTATTTATATATTATAAATATATTCTTGAATGCTTATATATATATATGAATACATTTGGGTTATAATGTAAGCTTTGGATTCTTTATTCTGTATGTACAAGAATGTATTATTTTAAGAAATGAAATAGTGTTTTTCTTAGCTGGATTTAGATAGTTAGATTTTTTTTTGTTGAGATTTTTATTTTGGTATGTCTTAATGAATAAGATATTTACTTGTGTGTATATTATTTACTTGTATTCTTTATGTGTATGAATCTATTCTTTGCTACATTTGTATGTGTCTAGTTTACTTGTATTTCTTTATATGTATATAGATGCATTCTTTCTATGTGTATGGATCTATTCTTTGCTACATTTGTATGTGTTGAGTTTACTTGTATTTCTTTGTATGTATATAGATGTATTATTTCTATGTGTATGGATCTATTCTTTGCTACATTTGTATGTCTTTTATTCGCTTGTGTTTCTTTTATTGGTAGGAATGTATTCTTTATGTGTGTATGAATCTATTCGTTGCTATATGTGTATGTGTCATGTTTACTTGTATTATTTGTATGTGTATGGATGTATTCTTTCTATGTGTATGGATCTATTCTTTGCTACATTTGTATGTGTCTAGTTTACTTGTATTTTTTTGTATGTATATAGATGTATTATTTCTATGTGTATGGATCTATTCTTTGCTACATGTGTATGTGTCATGTTTACTTGTATTATTTGTATGTGTATGGATGTATTCTTTCTATGTGTATGGATCTATTCTTTGCTACATTTGTATGTGTCTAGTTTACTTGTATTTCTTTGTATGTATATAGATGTATTATTTCTATGTGTATGGATCTATTCTTTGCTACATTTGTATGTGTCTGGTTTACCTGTATTCTTTGTATGTGTATAGATGTATTCTTTATGTGTGTATGGATCTATTCTTTGCTACATTTGTATGTGTTTTATTCACTTGTGTTCTTTTTGTTGGTAGGAATGTATTCTTTATATGTGTATGAATCTATTTTTTGCTATATGTGTATGTGTCATGTTTACTTGTATTCTTTGTATGTGTATGGATGTATTCTTTATGTGTGTATTGATCTATACTTTGCTACATTTGTATGTGTCTTGCTTAATTGTATTTTTTGTATGTGTATAGATTTATTCTTTGTATGTGTATGGATGTATTTTTTATGTGTATAGATCTATTCTTTGCTACATTTGTATGTGTCTTGTTTACTTGTATTCTCTATATGTGTAGGAATATATTCTTTTGTGTATATGGATCTATTATTTGCTACATTTGTATGTGTCTTGTGTACTTGTATTCTCTGTACGTGTAGGAATATATTCTTTGTGTGTGTGTGTGAATCTATTCTTTGCTATATTTGTATGTGATTTGTTTACTTGTATTTTTTGTATGTGTATGGATCTATTCTTTGCTACATTTGTATGTGTCTTGTTTACTTGTATTCTTTGTATGTGTATGGATCTATTCTTTGCTACATTTGCATGTGTCTCATTTACTTGTATTCTTTGTATGTGTATGGGTGTATTCTTTGTATGTGTATGGGTGTATTCTTTGTCTGTATGGATCTATTCTTCTTTGCTACATTTGTATGTGTCTTATTTAATTGTATTATTTGTATGTGTATGAATGTATTCTTTGTGTATGAATCTATTCTTTTCTACATTTGTATGAGTTATTTTTAATTGTATTCTTTGTATGAATATTTATTTATTATATTTGTAAGTAATTTGTATGAATATAGCTTTTTTAAATATTTATTTATATGATTATAAATATGTTATCAATATTTTTATATATACATATATTATTTATAAATATAATTCACAAATAAATTAATTTAAATATTAACTTGTAAATACATTGGTTGAAAAATATTATGACAATTTTATTTTATTATTATTATTTATTGTTTTTTTTACTATTTTTATTTTCTTTATTTATTTTCATCTATTTTTATTATTTTGTTTTTTATTTTTAATTTTTTTAATCAAAATTTTAAATCTTGATAATATTAATTTATCATTTTAAAATGAAAAATAATATACATGTTACAATATAATTAAAAAATGTCCAATAGGTACAACTCAATTAATAGTTTATAAAGTATTATGCAAACCATGAAACTCAAAGTTCAAATCTCTTACAAAGGAAAAAAATAACATAATATTTATAATAGCATCAATTTGTAATAACACATATTAATTAATTATTTAATACTAAACTCTTAATTACATGCACAAAATAATGTTAATTCTAATTCTAATAAATAATATGGAAGACATTAATCTAAATAATATGGAAGACATTAATCTAAACATTCGTTAATCATAATCATTGTTTCAATTATAATAAAAAAATACTTATTAATTTTAATATCATATCAATTAACTTATAAAATAAATGTAATTATCATCCTCACAATTTAATACTCAATCTTAATTACATGCATAAAATAATGTTAATTCTAAAGTTCATAGTAAGTCATGTGTGAACATGTCACCTTGTGAGTGAATGTGTAATGTTTGTGTGCACCCTATGTTTGTTTGTTGTGTGCATGTATGCATGTGAGTGATTGTGCCTCATTGGAAATGGATTGTGTGGGTGCGCGTCAGTGGTTAGTCCCATGCCAATGATGGACCGTTTTTGGGGTCATATAAGCTCTCACCTTCATGTGGTTGACCCCACCTTCACGTGGTTGACCCTGTTAGTAGAGACTTTACATCTCCAAACCAAGAAGAGCTTTTTATATAATGTTTTTTAGTTTATTTAACTTCCATATATTAAAATGGTAGTTTTTTTAATAATATTTAAATAATATTATTATTTTTTTAAAAACATATAAAAATACCCACTTAATAAAAGTATAATCCAATAAAATAAATTAAAATATTCATTTATATATATTAAAAAATATTTATAATTAATTACCAAGATAATAAATTAAATAAACTAAAATATTCATTTATTTATATAAAATGTTAAAAAATATTAAAATTAATTATTAAATATTATTTTTTAAAATTAATAATTAAAATATAAATTTTATATATATATATATAGACTTTACATATTTTTTCTATATAATTATAAAAATTAAACCAATATAATTGTTAATTATGCTTTATTATAATATATATGCTACTATATTTATTATTCAAATTTAATTATTAAATCATAATAATAAAATAAATTTGAATTTGGATATTAGTATTATATATTTTTACACACACTCAGAGATGCTTTTCCATTATATATATTTATATTTGGTAGAGATGTAACATAATATATAAATAAACTAAATAAAAAATTAAAATTAAATAGAGATTAATATAAAGTGTAAAACATAAAAATAAAATAACAAAATGAAAGTAAAAATAACAAAATAAAAATAGTTAAAAAAAAATGGTATTGGGTACTAGTTCATGTGGAATATAGCTTATTTAAGGAGTGAAATTAAACAAGACTAGATCCATATTAACTTATGCATCCAGAGATATCAAATATTTTAAAAATAACAAACTTATAACAAAAATTAATAATAAAAGCATGGTATTGAGAACCAATTCACGTGGACAATATAATCTATTATTTAAAGGATGAAATTAATAATTTTAACAAATTTATAAAAGTATATATATTTAACAAAAAAAAAATAAAAATGAAAAAAGTATTAATAATATTATTTTCATATTGTAATAACATATTGAAATTAAAATATATATATCTATTGAACTAAAATTTCAAATATAATTAAACAATGTCTAAAAATATATCATTTAATATTAAAAAAAATTTTCAAAATCTATTAAAGAAAAATTTAAATAATAATAAACCCATATTATTTTAAAACATAACTTTTAACATTAAAATATTCGAAAATATGTATTTTTTAATGACATCAATAATAATCTTATAAAATGGTAATTAAATAAAATTATAATAAAATAAGTAATAAAATATTTATTTTAAATTAAAAATCATTTTAAAATCTATTTGTAGAAAATTTTAAATAAAATAAACTCATTATTTTATTTTAAAACATAACTTTTAACATTAAAATATTCGAAAATATGTATTTTTTAATGACATCAATAATAATCTTATAAAATGGTAATTAAATAAAATTATAATAAAATAAGTAATAAAATATTTATTTTAAATTAAAAATTCAGTTTTAAAATCTATTTATAGAAAATTTTAAATAAAATAAACGCATTTATTTTATTTTAAAAACATAACTTTTCATTAAAATATTTTTGAAATAAATATATGAAATAATAAAAAATTATTTAATTATAATTTAAAAGTTTATTATTTTTATTGTAATTGTAATTTTATGTTTAATTGTAATTATAATTACCATTGTTTTTATTTTATTTTATTTTATTTTTACTTTATTTTATTTTATTTTAGGTTTATATTATTAATATTTTTATTTAAATTTTTATATTAATATATAAAATCAAAATAGTATCTCAATTTTGTCCACATGGGGTAGTTCAAGTGGCAATGGCAGTGGAAATGAAGTCTCACTGAACCCGAGATCTTGGGTTCGATTCTTGTGCTACCCTCCTACCCTCCCTAGAAATGGGATGAATAACAGACATGTAAAATCTCTAAAATGAGAGGATCCTACCCAAGCTTACAAAAAAAAATAGTATCTCAATTTGGGTTCGATTCTTGTGCTACCCTCCTACCCTCCCTGGAAATGGGATGAATATCAGACATGTAAAATCTCTAAAATGAGAGGATCCTACCCAAGTTTACAAAAAAAAAATAGTATCTCAATTTTTTTATAAAAGCGATGAGGCCTCATTCTTCTCGAAAAAAATAGATGATATAAATATTAATGCCACAAATGAGAAAATATGCACTCAATTTTTTTATAAAAGCGATGAGGCCTCATTCTTCTCGAAAAAAATAGATGATATAAATATTAATGCCACACATGAGAAAATATGCACTCCTTTAGCGAATATCTTGAAGATAATAGTAGCTCTCCAAATGCCTATCAACCAAATAGTCTATGCCCCACATCACATGAAGCACAATAATATTAAATTACTTATTTTATTATAATTTTATAAACTTGTTATTAGTGTCATTACAAAAAAATATTTTCAAATATTTAAATGTTAAAGTTATGTTTTATAATAATATGTTTTAAATAAAATATTTTTTTTGGACTTTCCGGTGTTTTACTATGGCAAAAAAATTGAGGCAAAATCTTGATTTATATTATTTAAACTGATTTTTTTATTGTATATATGGATTGTGAAAGGGTTACCCATCAAGGATTTTAGAGAAATTAGACTAGAAAAACCCACTGGAAAAGCTTAAAAAAAGACAACCTAAAAATAATATATGATTATTATTATTTATTTAATTATAATTGAAATCCGGGGATGCTACGCAAACTAAAGGATGGAAAGCGCTTGGAGCAAGTGGCGAAAAGCTGAAGGATAGCGGGGATTATCCAAGACATAGCGGGTCTGCTAAGTAGAATCGAGTATAAAATTATAAACCACGTGAGTCGTAAAGGGAATAGGGCTACGGACCTACTGGCGAGTTGGGGGAGTAAAGAGCCGGTCAGAAGATTGGACAGTAGCTGGCCTTCGATAGAAGAGGACTAGAGCTGGGGAGAACTAAAAAACATAATTACCCACGATCATAATGAATCAATTACAGGATAAAGGAATGAGGAAAAGACTCTCGATCAGGATGAGCAAGGTGGCAATCAGGATAATTAATGTTCGACGGTGTGGCATGCAGGAATGAGCAGGCGAGGGTCAGGAAATGATGAGCACGGTCAAGCGGATCGGGGAGAAGGATATCATCTCAAGGCGAGGAGACGGCAGAGTACCGATGGAGCCGGGTAGATTTGTCAGGATGTCAGAGAATCGACAGGTGAATGATGGTATGGGAGAATGGGGCAGCGAGGCGGAAAGGGAGGCGAGCCATAAGAGCAGAAGAAGGAGGGGAGGTATAAGGGAGAAGGGCTGGCGAAAAAGAACGAAAAGGAGCGCATGCAGAAGAACAAGAGAGGGTGGCGAAAAGTCGATGATTACAGCCTAGAGAAAGGGAGAAATTAGGAGCCAGAACGAGAGAACAGGGACGCAGGGAAGGAAACCAAGGCGTAAGGAAAGAATGGCGGAGGGAAGCAACATGAACGTAGGAAGATGGATGAGGAGTAAGGCAGAGGAAGGGAATCAGGGACGAGGGGACCGAGATGTCAAGGGCAAAGGCGTAATGGAGAGGGATACAGAGAAGATATTTATCCCAGTGGATGATGACTCAGAGAATGAGAGCGACGAATTCGACGCAGATAAGGAGAAAGGCGAGCCAGTGATTGAAAAGTTCGGAAGGAACGAGAAACCAGTGGGGAACAAGACTACAAATAGAGGAAGAGAGGATGGCGGGGGTAATCAGGACTGGGAGGACGGAGAGGAGAGCAGGAGACGGGCAAGAGGACGAGGTCGATGAGGCAGGGGAGGACAGAGGAGACGGGGAGGAGCCGAAGAAAGAAGCGGGCGAGGACGAAGGTGCAGAGAAGGAACGTGGGAAGCTGGAGAGGCCAGCGCATCAGGGACAACAAGGAAGGGGAGGAAAAAGATAGGGAGGAAAGTGCAGGCAGCTGAGAGGGTTTACTGTGAGAAGACCAACCCAAAAATCAGAAGGATAATTGAGCATCTGGAAGAGGAAGCAATACAGGCTCAGTCGGAAGAGGAAATGGAGGATTGGGTGTATCTTCTTCCGGATCCGGGTCATACTCGAGGTCGAATGACCTTATATAAACAATCTTTGCACGTATATTGGGTAATGAAGAGGTTTCTGGCCAAGGCTATGGAACAAGTAGCCATGGAAATGACAGAATTATCACAGGGGATCCCAAATCTGAAAAAGGAGCTGAGGAACATACAAATCACCTTGTTCATGCAGGATAAGAGGCTGGAAGAAATTCAGCAACAGCTACAGGCGAGCGGATTGGGAATAAAGAAGGAGAAGGAGCACCAGGAAGATGCAGGGAACCAGTAAAGAAAATGCATGTTTTTTGGAGGTTTTATAAAGTCTCGTTCTAGTTTCAGTTAGCTATTTGTAGGATTTTTGTTCAATCTTATATGCAATCAAAAAACAATATTAATAGATATAAGGCTAATGTATATAAATCTTGGAAAGATAGACTGAGAACTTATTATTTTTGGCCTGCTATTAAAAACTTCAGGTGGTCAAGAAACCCAGTTTCCCCTCGGGGCGGGTTGAGATCACCACAAGCATGTAGTGGTTTCAATTTATGGCAATAGAAAAAAGGGTCTCTCCTAAGCTTACAATTTTTTTTTTATATTATATATTTTATTATTTTATTATATGTATATAATTACATTTAATAATTAATTGTGTTTTAAAAATAAATAATAAATTATTAAAATTTTTTTCATTAAATTTAATTTTTTATTAAATATATATTTTATAAATTTGTTAAAATTATATTAATGTATTTTATAATTCTAAAATATGTGATAAAATGAAGACGTAGGAAACTAATATAACCAATTTAGATTTCATGTTAACACCATGAAATGGAAACTTTTTTTTAGAGTGAAAAGTTGGATGCTTTGTAGTTCAAGAGTTAAGATGATCTGGATTGATTTAATTTCACCCTTTAAATGGACTTTATAGTTAGTTCCACATGAATTGGTTCTCAATACCATTCTTTTATTATCTTTTTTATAGGTTTGTTTTATTTTGTAACTTTTATTTTTAATTTCACCCTTTAAATGGACTTTATAGTTAGTTCCACATGAATTGGTTCTCAATACCATTCTTTTATTATCTTTTTATAGGTTTGTTTTATTTTGTAACTTTTATTTTTATACTTTGTAGTTCCACAGTTAACATGGATCTAGGTTGATTTAATTTCACCAGTTAAATAGGACTTTATAGTTAGTTCCACATGAATTGGTTCTCAATACCATTTTTTTATTATATTTTTTATAGGTTTGTATTATTTTGTTACTTTTACTTTTATTTTTTATTTTATTTTGAGTCTGTTAAAATATTTACAATACAATTTAATCTTTTTATTAACCAACCTAGATAGATTTCATCTTCACTTATTTTATTTTTATTTTGTTATTCTTACTTTCATTTTTTATTTTATTTTATATTACTTTATATTAATATTTTCATCTAATTTTTTATAAACCAGTCTAAATAACACAAATCAAAATTTCACCTCAAATTTTTTGGCGCACACCATAAAGTCCAAAAAATAACACTTAAGCCAACTACTATTTATATGTTTTTAAAATAATAATAATGATATTTAAATATTACTAAAAAATCGTTTTAATATATTGAAATTAATGTTAAGTTTTAAATAAATTAAAAAACATACTATTTTTTTTTCATTTTTTATTTTTTATTTTTGTTTATATTACTTTATATTAATATTTTCATTTATATTCTTGGTTGACAAGATTGAAGAAGTTCCCTCTGTGGAACTCATACATGAAGAGCTGGCCTCCCATCTTCAAGATTATGCAGAAAGAGCCATCATTTACAGATTTAATGGATTATGGCCACGATCTCAGGACCTCTATGCATGGATCCATGCAAACTGGACACATCATTGTAAGATCCTCTTTTGTTCGAAAGGTTATTTCATTGTTCTATTTGATAACATTAAGCACTATGAAAAGGCCTTGGAAGAGGGCCTTTGGTTCATGGGAACTGCAGGGCTATTTTTGACTCCCTGGTTCCCAGATTTCGATCCAGCCACTGCAGTCATTACCAAGACACCGGTATGGATTCGGCTTCCAAACTTACCTGCCCACTTATGGAGTACTCAGGTCTTCAGAGCTATAGGAGACACCTTGGGCAGCTTCATCCACGAATATTTTTGGCGGGAATCCAAAGGTCTCTACTCCTATGCAAGAGTATGTGTGGAGTTTGACCTGAGTAAAGGTCTTCCAGAACAAATCAATCTCAATATAAACGACTTTGTCTGGACCCAGACACTGGATTACGAGAATACAGCTTTTCAGTGCCGCCATTGCCACCAATCTCGGCATTTGCAGAATACATGCCCATCTCGCCCGGCAAAGAAGAACAAGGCCAACGTCTCCAAGCCCAAGTCCAAACGATGGGCTCCCTACTCTCCTCCTCCTGCCGCGGATTCTGATTCCTCCAACTCTGAAGATGAAGATAACGATGAAGAACTGAATCAAGCCCCTCATTTCGTGGCCCCTTCCACCGATGGTCTGGCACCTTCCTCCGACTCAGCCATGGCTCAGAAACGTGTTCATTTGTCCTCCTCCTCGGATTCAGAAAAGGAGGGCTCCCCTGTGGAGGATCCCAATCTTCAAGTTGTAATCGCCCATCCACCCCAAAATGGTTGGGTTGAAGTTAAAAAAAGGAAAGGGAAAAAGCTTCCTGTTGAAGCCTCTACCCTTTCAGGGTAGCTTTCAACGCTTCTTTAGCTTCTTGTGCTTTGCTGTAGCTCCTTGCTTGCTTTTGTCCTTCTCCGGAACCGAGGTTGATAGTCTTATCATTTCCGGTTGCCGACATCCTGCTTCACTGGATTGTATCCTCTTGTACAATATTTTTTCTTAATAGAATTAGTCTTAATCGAGAAAAAAAATATATTTTCATTTATCATTTTTTAATTTATTTAGACATTATGTTACAACATTCCTACCAAATAATATATATGGGGAGACTATTTCTCTGTGTGTATAAAAACACATAATATCCCATATACATATTCAGATTTATTTTATTTTATTATTATGATTTAATAATTAAATGTGAATAATAAATATAATAATATAGATATTTTTCTAATATATTTTATAATAAAGATGAATATAATTAACAATTATATTGGTTTATTTTATGATTATATTAGAAAAATGGTTTGAAACTTCTATCTATCTATATATATATATATATATATTATAATTATATTATGAAGTTTAAAATAATATATAAATTAATAATAATATTTAATATAATTTTATTAAAATGTTTTTTAATATATAAATAAATATTTTAATTTATTTTATTGCGTTATACTTTTGTTAAGTTGGTATATTTATATATTTTTGAAATAATATTAATATTATTTAAATATTATTAAAAAACTATTTTAATATATTGAAGTTAATGTTATGTTTTAAATAAATTAAAAAGTATTATATAGAAAGCTTCTTGGTTTGGAGATGTAAAATCTCTACTAATAGGGTCAACTACATGTGAGACAGACGTTTAAAACATTGAAAAATGTTAAATAATTTATGTGAATAAGAGTGATTTTGCCATTTATGTGTATGTGGAGAAGATGTTTAAAACATTGAAAAAATGTTAAATAATTTATTATAATAAAAGAATATATTTGTGTTTGTGCATATTGGAGTTACTCTAAACCAAAGATCATGAAAACCATGAGCACAAGGAACACAACTCAAAGGAGGGTTACAATTTAACCTTCCTAAAAGCCTTTTAGAGGGGTTGACTTCCCCTCCACAACAAAAAAACCCTACTCTTTTTATTAATAGTTTGTGTTCATTTACATTCTTTGATGAGCATATCTAAACAAAAATGTATATAAATTGTCCTAATTACAATATTACAAAACATAAAATAGATAATGTCTTCCACTCCCAACAACAACTTGGTATTGATAAATAAATTTTCTGCAACATACAACATTGAAATAATATTGTTAGTATACAAACCCTTCATCATAACTTGTCATGTAATTAAATACACAATTCATAAAGAAAATCCATTATATATATATATATATTAAAGAAAAAACATTAATACAATATTATTATGTAAAGCCATACAAATATGATATAATTACCAATTCAATATAATAACAATGAAATTTAAAGAAAATGGAAGATCACTTGGATAACACTTGTTGAACCATTTGAAAGTTGAGAGTACACACCAATAAATCTATTGACCTCTCACTAAGGATAATTCCAATTATCCTGGGAACATGGAGTCGTATGTAACTAAACACTGTAACTAAACACTATACTGACAGCCACCGTTACTTTTAAAATGCTATAAATATTTAAGAGAGGCTTGTCCTAGGCACTTCATGTGTATTTGTGAAAATACATTCATTACCTCATCTTTGATGGCACACGCTGACTAGGCATTAATTCAAAAGCATGAAATGCTCTACTCTACCAGTGTATAGGCATTACCTTTTTTGGTACACCCTTTTTCGGTACACAACACTACACTTAAAATTAATATCTTACAAAATAAATTTTTGTATTTTTAATTTTAAGTATTATTAAGCTTATAAGTATATTTTTAATCATAAGGATTATTAATATTATAAGTATTATTAACATTGTATAGGAAAAATTGCAAACTTAAAAGCTTCTCAGAAATGGGAGCAAATGGGAGCAATATCAATGAAGAAAATGTCTATACATAAAAAGCTTCTTAAAAATTAAAAGCAATCATTCTTAAGTAGAAACGAGGAAATAATAAGAAATTGTAGTGTCAAAAAGGAAGATACGGCGTCAAAACCAAACAAAACATGGTTGCGCTTCTTTAATTTCGCTATACACTAAACTGGATAGTGAATCTAATTGGATAGTGAATTTATAATTAAGGTTAAAAAAAATAAAAATGTCATAACAAATAAAGCTCCTATTTATGTGAGGCTTCACCCTGTTTTATGTTAGGCTTAAGGACAGTTACCTATCCAAATAGGAATGGCTACTATATATTTTAAAAACAACTAAAGTCAACCTATCCTTTGGAATCTTATCGGATATGGATATAGCCTGCAGGTTCTTATAGTAATCTGGGATTAAAACAAAATTCAATAAAGATGGGAGTGAAAAACAAAAACAAAATTCAATAGAGATGAGAGAGGAGATTTAATATAGAGATAATATATCCCTGAAAATATATGATGTGATGGTATGCAGTTGTAAGAATTAAACTAAATAAAATATATTCTTTTCCATAATAATAATAATAATTAAACCCAGAATCAAATAGTTAAAAGCAACCAGGCCTTGGCCTAAACAAGTTACCCTTGACATAGGTAGATCCACAATCAAAAAGTTAAAAGCAACAAAGCCCAAAACCATTAATATGGTGAAAAGCATGGGTAGATCCATTTTCCCAAGTATTCCGTTTACATGGGCATTAGGTGCATCACGTTTTGTATGTTTGGGAGATCTGGATTTTAACTTGAGTAGACATGCAGTACAAGTGAAGGTGGGCATGGAGGGACGGAAATTGTACAGAAACACAAAACCCAACAATTGCGTGACTAAAGTAAAATGTCATGCTAAGACTGGGAAATTTCTCAGTGTATATAGACACAATATACATGCAGTACAAGTGAAAGTGGGCATGGAGGGACGGAAATTGTACAGAAACGCAAAACCCAACAATTGCATGACTAAAGTAAAATGTCATGCTAAGACTGGGAAAGTTCTCAGTGTATATACACACAATATATTTCTATAACTGTGATTATAATAGTCATTATAAAGTTCTAAGTGTATATAATAGACTACACACTGCATACACTAAACTAAACACAGAAAACGAAAAGTTGGCTTTGTTCATCAAGGACGTCCGAGGCTTTCTTTATTCCGATGATTATTTTATTGCAACTTTCAATTCAATAACCAACTACTATTCTCGTGCACATATTCCTCATGCATGATAATACATCTTTTTTCAAGATGCCATGCATTTTGTTACAAGCAACACGTTTATAGTTGATACTACATATTTCTCATGCATTGTAATACGTTTTTCTTCAAGATGCCATGCATTTTGTTACAAGCAACACGTTTATAGTTGATTCTACATATTTCTCATGCATTGTAATACATTTTTCTTCAGGATGCCGTGCATGACACTGGCCTGTTATAATCAATATGTTTATAGTTGATATTACTAGAGTTGTTGAGGGGGTTTTATTTTTATTTTTAGCATAGATTTTGGAATTTGATAGACATAAGTATAGTCTAAACTTCTGAAAAATGGGGAGCAATCATTTTGAAATAGAAATGAGAAAATAAAAATGGGGAGCAATCATTTTGAAGTAGAAACGAGAAAATAAAAATGGGTGGCAATCATTCTGAAGTAGAAACTAGAAAATAATAAGAAATTACAGTTTCAAAAAGAAAAATATGGCGTCAAAACCAAACAAAACATGGTTGTGCTTCCTTAATTCCACTTCGTCATTTACTTCTTGTAAAAAGGAGAAGAAGAAAAGTACTTCAAATTCAAACACGTTTGACTATTACAAGAAAATTTGTTCAAAGTCAAACACATTTAGCCATTGAATTAGGTTGAGCATAGATTAAATTTGGAGCACGTTTTGAAATGATAAGACACATGAATCAAATTTTCAAAAGATAAGCCTAGAAAGGACACATGAAAACCAGAGGACAAGAAACTGTGTTGTCTGTCAAATGGGGAGCAATCATTTTGAGCAATCATTTTGAAGTAGAAACGAGAAAATAAAAATGGGAAGCAATCATTCTGAAGTAGAAACTAGAAAATAATAAGAAATTACAGTTTCAAAAAGAAAGGTATGGCGTTAAAACCAAACAAAACATGGTCATGCTTCCTTAATTCCACTTCGTCATTGACTTCTTGTCAAAGGGAGAAAAATAAACGTACTTCAAAGTCAAACACTTTTGACCATTACAAGAAAATTTGTTCAAAGTTAAGCACATTTAGCCATTGACTTATGTTGAGCATAGATTAAATTTGGAACAGGTTTTGAAATGATAAGGCACATGAAGGCACATGAATCAAATTTTCAAAAGATAAGCCTAGAAAGGAAACATGGAAACCAGAGGACAAGAAACTGTGTTGTCTATCAAACTGTGATGTTCATTTTTATTTACAGTTTCATTTTTATTTAGTCACAATAATCAGTGAGGTGTGATGGTTTTTCTTACTCATAGTGATGAGTGAGACATGATGCCACTGATAGCATTGAGCAAATCCAGTTTTTAGTAGAATAATAATAAGAAATTACAGCGTCATGGCATCAAAACCAAACAAAACAGGGCTGTGCTTCCTTAATTCTACTATTCCACTATAGTCTGAACTGGATAGTGAAGTGAATTTTTTAGTTAAGGTAAAAGAAAAATTATAACAACTAAAGCTCCGATAAAATTAAAAAGTTGTTTTATGTTAGGCTTCACGACAGTTACCTATCCTTTGGAATCTTCCTGGATATAGCCTGCAGGTTTCTACAGTGATCCGGGATTAAAACACTGGACGCTAAGGCATCACATTATATGCAGGGTTTTATAGTGATCCGGGATTAATGAGTTAAAAACAAAAACAAAATTCCATAAAGATGGGAGAGTAGAGTTAATATAGGGATAATATATCATTGAGAATATATATAAATATATAATTAATGCATATGATGGTGTGCAGGTGTAAGAATTAAATAGATGAATTTGGAATTCCTTTTCTTATTTATTAGAATCACAATCCACAATATAATTAGCAAACTAAAATATATTCTTTTCAATAATAATAATAGTTAAAAGCAACAAAGCCATGTATTCTGTTCGATAGCTATATGGGCATTAGGCGCATCACGTTTTGTATGTTTGGGAGCTCTGGATTTTAACTGAGCAGACATGACAAATGCAGTAAAAGTGAAGGGACGGAAACTGTGCAGAAGCACAAAACCCAACAATTGGTTGACTAAACTAACATGTCATACTGCACCGTTTGCCAGACTGGGAAAGTTCTGAGTGTGATATAATAGTTTATCACGCTGCATACAATAAACTAGAAATAGAAAATGAAAAGTTGGATTTGTTCATTAAAGATGTCGCTCCCATGATCCCAGCTTGCTCTGATATTTTTTTAATTTTGATTGACACGTCGACTTCAATCCTAAATCCCTACAAATTACAGGGGAGATAGTGACATGGTCTGCATGTGCATTTCATAGGGAAGAAGTTAGCACTTTATAGCTTATATCAGTTTAGGGATAGACTATCAATCAAATCACATCACATGCGGTGGGGATATCTGAGATCAATATTATTTTCAATATTTCAAATAGACTGTTGTACAGAGGGTACAAAGTTTGAATTTGCTGAACTGAAATAGTCAATTCATGCGGGGATATCTGAGATCAATATTATTTTGAATATTTCAAATCAACTGATGTACAGAGCGGTACAAAGTTCGAATTCACTGAATTGAATTGAAATAGTTACTTCAGATCGCGCTGGGAGAGGAGTTGGGTGCATTAATATAATTGTTGAATTATTCATCCTCCTCTCGAACACTCGAACACCCTGGGAAACTATGAGTTACTATGAATTATTCTCTCTGCATGAAATCCCTTTATTTTCTCCCTTAAATATCTCTTTATTTTGTCAAATTGACAGGACTAAGTCGAATACTAGAGTTTTAAAGAAAAATCGAAGAGGAATAGAGAAGAATTGCGGTACTTAATTAGTGAAAAATGTGCAAGTCTCAGCAACATTCCGACTGCATATGGTGAGAGATATGGATCTTGATCATTGCGTAGTTACTTGCATGTAAAGGAACACATCAAACCCTAAACACTCGAATAAATTAAATCACTTACCATTGCCATCCTTGTCAAAGAGGCTGAAGTCCTACTTGAACTCAGAAATCTGCTCTTCGGTTAATTTCACCACCATAGTATTCGATCGAACTCTTCTGAGACGACTAAAGTTATTTCTATTCCTATAGCTGAGATCCACCCGGTTTCGAATCCTGTAGAGAGAAAAGAGAACTCCTGTCGATTCCTCCGAAGAAGGAAAACTATTTGAACTTACGATGCCAAAACATAGACAAATATATATAGGGGTAAGGATTGGAGCCCTGAAATCCGGGTGTTGAGCGTGAGGTTTGACCGTTGGATGCACAGTGGAGATGATCGAACCGCTTAGATGCGATATACCCTCCGATTGGAGGGGAGCCTCAATGGGAAGTTGTAGGTGAGAGTTTATTTAAGCTTTCCCAATACAAAATTAAATGGAATGCATTTAGCTTAACTAAGGAGTCCTACATGATATTTCTAGTTATAATTGGCAGATGCTGGATTCTTGTGGGAATGAACTGGATTGGTTGTTAATAATGTCTAACAAAAAAACTTATGTTATCTGAATTTATAGAGGTGACACTTCTCTTTTGGGATGAGCTTTCGTTGAAACCATTGTTCACCACAAGGTAATCTATATCTAGCTTCTCTCTTCATTTTGCAACATGATATTTTTCTGAAACATTGTTCTGGGTCCACCGCAAAGTTTATGATATTGTTGTGTGTGGCTTTCCAAGGAAAATCCATATTTTCACAACCCAAAATACAGGGTGTACTCCGAAAAATGTGGACTTGATAACGTTCTTATGCCATGGGGACACGATGAGTATATGTACCTGGTAATATACTCTCAAAAAATAAGCTAAAAGATCATTTCATTTCATGTGACCTACATGGAATATTTGATTGTTCATTGTCTCCAGTTGCTCTCTTCATCATAAGATTTCACTCTTTCTACGTTAAGCAAAACAAATTTGCATTTGCTTTGGAAACCTGAAAAATTATGATTTCACTGGACTAATAACACATCTAATGGATGACGTATTTGTTACATCTCTGCATTGTGAAGGTTCCTACATGCTCGTGAAGGTTCCTACATGCTCTTGCTAAATGATGAAGATAAGTATATGCTCAATTGGGTTAAAATATTCAAATATTCTGGATGATAATTCTCTTCCCTGCTTCTTGGTTCACACTGGCTGGGCATTGAGGCATCCATTGGCGGCTTCTCAACACCGCTAAGGAAATTACCAAAAAACACAGTTACCCACCTGAGGTTGCGCACACTACACTCTATGCTAACAAAATGACCAAAATATTCTTGCACCAGCAGGGCATTGAGGCATCCATTGGCCGCTTCCCAACGCCGCTAAGGAAATTAACAAGAAACACAGTTATCCACCTCAGGTTGTGCACGCTACTGTTAACGAAATTGCCAAGAAATGCAGTTACACTCAATTCTATGCTAAGGAAATTAGCAAGAAACAGAATTACCCACCTCAACTAATTAATAATATACAATAAAGATATAACACAGTTGTCCACCTCAGGTTGCGCGCACTACACTCGCACACTACACTCTATGCTAACGAAATTGCCAAGAAATGCAGTTACCCACCTTAGGTTGCGCGCACTACACTTGCACACTACACTCTATGCTAACGAAATTGCCAAGAAATGCAGTTACCCACCTCAGGTTGGGCACACTAAACTCTATGTTAAGGAAATTAGCAAGAAACAGAGTTACCCACCTCAACTAATTAATAATATACAATAAAGATTTGTAAATTCATCTCAACACATCTGCAGATTTTATAGCCCTTTATCAGGAAGCTAGGGAGAACCCTGATGAGAGTGAGAGATCTATAGATTTTAAGTTTACGGCATGGTTTTAACCATTCTCTAAATGTGGGTTGAGTCAATAAGCAATGCAGTGAAAAATATAAGCAGGGTAATCTCCTTAATAAATCCAGGAGATAGCTAAAGGCAGCGACAGGGTAACCATGTCCAAGGCATAAAGGATAAATTGAATTAATGTGGGAGAGCCAGAGGCAACGATACAAGGGATAAATTCAATTAGTGTGGGAGAGCTAGAGGCAACGATACAAGGGTTACAGTGATTAATGATACAAATTTAATAAACAGGGCAGATACATAAACTAGGGTCAAGCTCGTTAAGCCAGAGCCAGAGCCCCATCCATACATAGCCCTCTTAAACCAATTAATGAGAATCTAGCCATTACCGATCCATGGTTTTAGCCTATATTCTAGGCAATGTTGGAAATGCCAGTTAAATGGGTTTTTAATCCTAATGAACTAAACGACAAAAACAGAGATAATAGATGTGTGTTGAACCAATACAGTGAGTGAAAGAAACGCGGGTTCATCTACTTAATGCATCCACTAGAAACAAATCCATTAATAGATACCTGGATTCCATCTTTTCGTCCCTCTTTTCGTCCCTTGACGGTTTGAAGTATAGCAACAACAATGCCCTTATCCTTCTGTTTTTCCATAAATTAGGATTTTATGGCTAAAGAGTTGAAATAAGACAAAATAATGAGTAAAACCAGCGCAGAACAGAGATCAGAGGAAATGCTAGAATGAAAAGAAAGTACACTAGTGCAGAGAGATCATTCATTTATATTAATACTGAGATATGATTTATCTCTATGGGCAAAAAAGCTGAGAGAGCTCACTCACCCAACAACCATTGAACAGTTTTTTTTTTTTTTTGAAAGATGTTTGCACCTTCCAAGAATGATGCAGGCGTCTCCCTTGCAAAAATATGATCCAAGTGCCTGTAATCTATTCTATCCTCCTCCTCCATCAAGCATTGACAACACTAACTGAGACTCAACCAGACTCAGACTCTGACTCAAACACATACCTACACCGACTCAGACTCACCCAGACCATCCAAACAGAAACAAACCAGCAATCACAAACATATCCGTGCAGTCCAGATGAAAGGAGGAGGAAGATAAATGTTTATATATACAGAGCTTCTTTCACCGACCTCCAACGGATTCATAATTCATAATTCGCAGAGTCCCTCTAGAATCATCCTAGAAGGCATCACTCACGCTTTTAATAATGCTTTTGAATTTTAATTAAATCATTGCTTTTTCATCACCACCCTTTTAAGAACACTTTTGAATTTTAATTAAATTATTGCTTTTTCAAAGATATTTGTGAAGTCCCTCCAGAATCATCATGGAACGCATTACTCACGCTTTTGAATTTTATTTAATTCATTGTTTTCTCAAAGATATTTCAATTTTTTTTTTTTCAAATTAA
>APFE031265289.1:0-18214 GCA_000404065.3 Pinus taeda
AAATATAATATACAAGAATTACTGTCCCAATTAATTGAATGTGTACTAAACTATATATATTTAGATTAGCATTTAGTTTAACAAAATTTCATTTATTTTTGCAAATGACCATAACATCATGAATGGCTATGGATTTTCTCTATCACTATTCAATGCATCTTTGAGAAGCATTTTTAATCAATACATATTGATAATTAGTTACAAATCCATGTTTTGTGATGGTAGAATTTTAAAAGTTTGTGTTTTTATTTTATGTAATGTATTGGTTTTTTCGTTTGTATTTGTATGTCTATAAATTCTGGAACACAATAAAACTTTTGTTAGAATCACTTGATAGAAATAACTTATATGATGATTTTAAGCATGCATAGTATCCAATGCAACAATTACACTTTAAATGAATTGAATGCTTGCATAACTTATCTATGCTCAATTTAATAAAAGTTCACTTATTTTGGTAAATGACCATGACGTCATGAATGAAAATGTATCCTTTTTTGTAACCACCACTATTCAATGTGTGTATTTTAAAATCGCAATTATTTTTAATGAATATATTCTTATAATTAATTACAATTTTATGTTTTATGATATAATTTCAACAGTTTGTGACTATAGTTTATTTTGTGTATATTTTTGTGCTTGTGCATATATAATGGTTTTACCCATAAACAAAGATAATATATAACAATTACACTTTAAACGAGTTGAATTTGGGTGTTAACTTATTTTATGTGCAAAATTATGTGCGAATTGATATTCAATTTAATAACATCCCATTTTTTCTACAAATGATCATAACATCTATTAATTAACATATATTTCAATAATAAAAATAAGTTTAATATCACAAATGATTATGATGATAAACTTTTTGCAAGCACAACTACTCAATAGATTTCAAAAAATACACCACAAAACATTTATCATAATTTGAAATTATGTACTTTAAAGATTAATTAGCTAGAAATTGATGCTTTATAATGATAGAATTTTAAAATGTGTTTTTTATTTTTTAGTATGGGTTTATTTGTTGTGTTCATTTTTGCCTTTTTCTGTCATGATTTTACACATACATAATATCATAATATTAGAAGAAAACCAGGAAAAAGTTAAATATTTTGTTTTAAGTCACTTATGTTCAACTTAATTTGTTTACAAGTATTTTAATCAAAATTTATTTCAAAAATACAAGTCTCGAGTTAAATTTTATCGTTTGATTTATATTTTTGTTTAAGTTAATAAATTAATTTTCAAGTAAAACACACAATTCATTTAAAAAATATACAACTTTCTTTTTAAACATGCTAAAGATGTCTTTTTCAAGGTGCTTATGTTTCCTCTAATTACAAAAGTGAATTGTAATAAGCCTTGGTAAATTTATATTATGACCTTTTTAATTGGATATTTAATTGCCCCTAAGAAGTCAAAGTTGGTCAAGTAATGTGACATAATGTAACATATGACAGTGCAAATATTTATTTTTATTAATATAAAAAAATTGGCTTTTTGTGTTATGATTCTTAAAAAACTATTAAAGGCTTACATGTGATATTATACTTCTAATTCACATGGAAGGAGTTATGCCTAAGAAGAGACAAGATAAAAAGTAAACAAAAAAGTTCTTTTTGCTAGAGTTAAATTTTTCGTTTTGCAGACTACCAAGAAAACACATGACTAAAAATAAAAATGTCATGGGTGAAACTCAAACAGATTGTTGGAGATAGAAACGGTTGTATAAAAGATAAGGGTATATTGGGAAAGAATGATTGTACTCATACCACAAATGTAGCAAGATGCTGCTAAGGGTCAAGGAAATGTCAATTGGAAATGACTACTATTTGTTCTCCTGGGAATCGGAGATAGAGCTTTAGGGGAACTAATTGGAAAGATAGTTCTTGGTTAGAGGAATTAAATACACTTTAACTTATTTCCAACAAGAAAATATTAGATAATTATATTCTAAAAAATAATACACTTGTGCAAAGATGAAAAAGGATATTATATAATAAATTAAAGAATCTTATTTTAATGGATAAATATATAAACATGCACAGTAACCCTTATTCACCTATAAAAGTATAGTCTGTTGTAAGCTACTACAGAAAATAACTATTGAAGGTAAGAAAAAAAAATTATAGATAGTTTAACTTGTAGAAAAAAAAATTATACCTAGTTTAGCTTGCTATAGATCAAAGGACTGGAATAATATCAATTGGCCATGGAACAAGCAACCTTGGGTAAATTATTACTAGGGCCTAAAGGACAACCTTCACAAACTCCCATGACAAGTGTTCAACACACCTCCTACCTAATTTTCATATTCTCTTCTTCAAAGAAAATGATAGTAATAGTAAATTATATAAAATCATTATGTAGAAACAAAATATATAGAGTTGGCACGAATATCTAATATGTCCTCATAGAATATAAATAGAGCAAATATCATAGTATTGTAAAGCTTTGATGGAATGACTTCATTACACACAATAACAAGTAAATAGATTGTATAAATTGTTCTTATCAATAAAAAGAAATATTTACATTTTTGGGACCGTAAGACAACCAAAACTATTTTCTCATAACTAAATATTCTCACTAACAAAGAGAGGGTAAATCACTTGAATTTAAATCGATATACATTCTTTGTTTTGAGTGTTGCACCCTTTGGGAAAAGCTCTAGCTACTTATGGGTTTTCTTTACACTCAAACAACATCAAATTTACTTGTATCCAACATCAAGTGAAAATTAGAACTGACACTGAAACCCTATAAAGAGGAGGTGTTTAATAAGCACTTGAAGGTGAAAGAGTATACAAAAAAAACTTGCGTAAGTTTTGACCCCAAAACAATGTCACAAGATAACCCAAGTTAGTCGTAGATTAACCTACGCACATAGAAAGTAATTCCTTAGTTTGGATTGGAATCACTCTAGATTAATCAAGCAAAGAGCATTATACAGTGTTTTAAGATAAGTAGAGTCTAACCTTAGTAATATAGATGACATCCTTCAATCTGATAACTTGTTTTAGATGGAATAACATTAGTATTGTACATATATGCTTGTACGAAAAAAAATTATACCGAGATGAGAATCGAGTTACGATTTAATTATAGAGTTAAAATACTCAAAATGTTGTATAATATTGGAAGGAACTCTGTGTATAAAGGGTAGTTCATTTCGAAATCGTTGAGAGAAATAGAAACTATGCTGAAATCCTTCAAGGGAACCATGACCAATGTATGACACATCGCAACCAAAAAGTTAGAAGTAAATAATTACAATGATATACCCAATATGCAAAAATGGCTATACTATAACAAACATAAGTGAATGTAGAGGGACCAAAGACCTTGTGATGGCTTACCGAAGGATTTCATCCATACCACATTTTACGAGGCTTTTTATAAGAGCACGAGATGGACATAACGTTTTACCATAAATTTCACATAGAATCACATCATCCAAAAACATCAATGTTGTATTTTTGAAAATGCTCATTGAGTAAAATATATTCAATGTAGTAATGTTCATTCTTTTAACTACATAGTTTTGTTGAGAATTGTATGCAACTATGTTCTGATGTTGAATGCCATGCTTGCAAAGAAATTTTTCATATTCATTAGCGTACATTATCTTCCATTAACAGTATGAAGAGAGCCAATATGTGATTTTGCTTCATATCCAATCTATACATTAAAATCCTTAAATGTTTTGAAAGCTTGAGATTTACTTTTCAATAAGTGCAACCAACACATTCCAATGTCATCATCAACACAATTCTTCATACATTTATTTTCATTAGCATAATGAAAATTTATGGGAGCACACAAACTAAAATATATATGTCCAACTTTTCTACATGAATAAAGGTGCCTTGCTAGCGAATGGGAATAAGGAACAATATATTTCTTAGATTGCTAGTGAATGTGAACAACCAGAAAATTATTCCAACAATAATAGGAGATAAAGAATAAGTTAGAAATTATTATGCATAGATATAGACCCATACAAATAAGGAAGTGGTAAATCCCACATATATTTAGTATGGTACTCAATTAACATATATAATGCTTAAAGTAGTTAGGTATAACAAAAGAAATCTATTGAGTTCTCATTCTTTGGGAATTAAATCACCCTTGAAGAGGAAAGGGCAAGACTAAGTAGAGCAAAAAATGAGATAATATTTATGGATAGTCTAGAGATTTTGGTATAATAAACAATGTTCCAATGTAAATAAGCCCGATAATTTTCCACACAGTAGAGAATTTTTTTGGGAATAATATTTAGAGTGGGTTAATATTCCATGTTTTTTCAAAATAAAAAATAAAAATTACTTTTTGATTTTGACATTTATTTATTTGCTCAAAGTTTATACTTTAAAATTATTTTAACTTGAAAATCATTAGAGCTCTCAATAATTTTACGAAAATATCATTAAAAATTTTACATTATGCATATTAGGGAGTACTAATGTTAAACAAGATTTATAAGCTTTAAAATAAATTTCCATCCTTGAAATTTTTGCTACTAGATAGGACCCTTCGAAAAGAAATAAAAAGCATGTCGTTGTTGTGGAAATATATATGAAATAATTAAGTAGGTAAAAGAGAAGAATAAAATGAGACATTTTTTAATAAAACTATTATATTTGGAATAAATAACAAGGAATAAATTTGTGGGTCATTTAATGTTTGCATGTTGCAAGGCTTTTTGACATAGTACTGACGAAAATCCTCAATGTGAAGGGTGTGTACATTTCATGAGATCTTTTCTTTGAAATGATGAATGATAATTTAGGATGCATAAATGTAATTATATTTCAGTTTAGTGAAATAAACAATGAATGCTTCTTTTATTTTGTTAAAGTTTTTTTTGCATGTCCAAGTTTGTTTCACCTTCATGGCTTCTTTTGGTCACAAGGAGAACTAAGGTATTTGTACATATATAATAAAAATATGAACATTTTTAGTAGAAGAGTTGCAATAGGAGGTGATGTAGGTGTTACCTATCCTAAAGAATGTGTACTATTGAACAATTATCTCCTTCTTAATGAAAATTATTACCTTTCCCATTGAGTGTATATCTATTTTATTAGATTTCATACATTTTAATGTTTTTCCTAAAATATATTTATTAACTCATCAATAACCATCGAAAATATATTTTTATATTTTAATACACTCTCTTCCAAATCATGTGGAAGGTTAAATAATGGAGTTAGAGAAACATTAATATGTGTATAATGATTTTAATATATTATGGTTTGTATCCTTTAAATTCCATTCCTAAAGAAATAAATTGGAATGCATTCGAGATTTGCATAATTTTAATAGAAAAGTATTTCATAGACTCTAAATATCAATGAAAGTTAGTGAAAGCCATTGCATTGAACTCAACAACACCTTAGATTTCAATACAAAGCCTCAAAATTTAACCTTAGAATTGATTAGAAAAAATGAAATAGAACAAAACAAAACAAAAAATTAAAAAAATCCTATTACAAATATATTATATATATATATATTATAATAATATATATATATATTAATTATATTAATATAAATATTAGTGATTAAAAAATTTTGAATTATACATAATTTACAAATCTGAAATACATATAAATAAATTTGTGAAAACATATTTATGATTCCTTAATTTTGTTATGCTGATAGTGTGTATACCTTGTAATAGGATTTCTATAATTTTAATTTAATTATCAAATATCAATATGTTGATGCTAGAGATTCATTAATCGATAATTAATATTTTTAATATTAGTCATTAATAGAAGGTTGAGATATATTTCAAATGTAGTTATGATCTCTCTTCCTTCTCAATTTAATTAAAAAAGTTGTTTGAAAATTAATTTAAAATATACTATATATAGAATATTCTCACTATAAAATTATTTATTGGTTTATAATAACTATTGCGACCATATAATTAAATGGATGGAAAATTTATATAGCCATCAAATTATGATAAGAATCAAAACACTAAACCCATTATACATATTGCATTAACCAAGATTAAAAAATTCATAAACGTTACTAATTAGGACCCTTCCAGAAGAAAGAAAAAACATGGAATTGTTGTGGAAATATATATGAAAGAATTAGGTAAGTAAAAGAGAAGAATAACATGAGACATTTTTGAATAAAACTATTATATTTGGAATAACTAACAAGGAATAAATTTGTGGGTCATTTAATGTTTGCATGTTGCAAGGCCTTTTGACATAGTACTCACGAAAATCCTCAATGTGAAGGGTGTGTACATTTCATGAGATTTTTTCTTTGGAATGATGAAAGATAATTTAGGATGCATAAATGTAATTATATTGCAGTTTAGTGAAAGAAACAATGAATTCTTCTTTTATTTTGTTAAAGTTTCTTATGCATGGCCCAGTTTGTTTCACCTTCATGGCTTCTTTTGATCACAAGGAGAACTAAGGAATTTGTACATATATAATAAAAATATGAACATTTTTAGTAGAAGAGTTGCAATACGAGGTAATGTAGGTGTTACGTATCCTAAAGAATGTGTACTATTGAACAATTATCTCATTCTTAATGAAAAGTATTACCTTTCCCATTGAGTGTAAAGTATCTATTTTATTAGATTTCATATATTTTAATGTTTTTCCTAAAATATATTTATTTAAAATGATCAATAACCATCAAAAAATATATTTTTAATATTGGATAATTATTTTTCTATGAGAGAATCAATGCATAAGAAGTAAAAATAACTTTGTGTAAAGATTAAATGATGGATTCACCAATAAATTAGAAGATTTTTTAATTAAGTGAATGACTCACTAATATTTTGCGACATTTTACAATTCATTGAAAGATGCACCAATATTTTAAAATATTTTATAGTTTAGAAAAATATTCCAAAAAAATTGATATATACTTGCAGTATAGTAGATAATGACCATTAGTTACTAGTAGAAAGGAAAACATGAAATCACATGAAGATAAGGAACATAGGAATACAAGAAGAGAAATGATGTAGCAAAGAACTAAAAAAATGTTAGTTTATATTATATTCTCTTCAAAAGCTAGTCACAAAAGATACAATGATGCATACATTCCATATCTAGATATATATATATAAATATTTATATATACTATAATAGTATATATATATATCCCCATATATTAGTCAAGATAGTCACAAAATTTTTATTTTTCAAATAAATTTAGCCTATCTAACTTAGAACCTTGACTCAACTAGAGAGTTGATCAACCTTATAATATCATTTCTAGAATATCTTGGGATCGTCAACTAAGTTGACTAGCCCCTTCAACATCTTGCCTACCCTTAGTATCTTCTTTGTGACAAAGAAGGGAATATTTTCAGTCTTACAAAATTTGATATACCATAAATTGAAAAATGTAAATATTTATAAAGAAATAAAAGTTCGTCAAGAAGGGTGGTTGGCTAATTAGGAGATCTACTTCTGGGATCACCAGAACTTCTTGAATTACATCTGCAAGATTTAAAATGAAAATTGTTATTCTTTTCCCTTCCTTGGCCGGTCGATTGAAACCTTTAACTTCAATTTCCTGAGTGCGATGTTGTTGATCAGAAGAGAGACCGCATCCTAAAAGCTTAGCTCAAAGAAATTGAATTTATATTGTCAGGACGATGATCGAGATGATTGTGTTATTGGATGTGTTGGTGTTGAAGTCATAGGGAATGTTGTTTGATAAGTAGTTGGTGCAAGCACTTGATGATGTTGATAAAAATATAGACCATTTTCATACAACTATACTTCTATGGGCATCGCAAATGGCTTTTTAACATATTTCAAATATTCCTAACCTTGTTGGCTTAGTGATATGGTTCCTTACAATTCTTGATCAACTAGTATTTAATGTTCTAATAGTTGCACTTTAATATCCCAGTTCTACACATATCTAACTAAGATATACCTTTTTTTGTTGTTGTCTCTACTAAATCTTGCTACTATCCAATATCATTCTTTTATTTTTCTTTTTTTTTCTCTCATAGAATTTTCTAGTGCTTCAAATATTTGTTTTTCTCAAGCATGCCTTTGGTGAGGTTTCTTAATAGATGTTTCTTTTATCCTTTCTTTATTTATGGAGCTCAAGTGTTGGGTGTATTTGACTGTACTATAGATTAGTTGTAGGTGAGGTTTAGGTAGCATTTGTTTGTAAATTAGTTTTCTCTAGAATTTCCTTTAATATATATTCTCACATAGTATTATTATATGGGACTTATTGAGTATCAGCCTGAATGAATGACATTTTATCTTGATAATCCTTTTATTCAACAATTGTTATTGTAGTCACACAGGGTGATTTAGAAGTAAATTTGATGTCTAGAGTTTTTTTTTCTCATTGCAATCACTCAACTGTCCTCAATTCTGTCTATGTAGAACTTCCATTTTATATGCTAACGTTGGTTGAAGTGAATTGTTGTTGTTTTTGTATTTTCTGATCTACCATCATTTTCTATCTTTTTTTTTCAATGAATACATATTTGACATGTCCAAGTTACTACAAGGTATCTCTTCCAATAGGCGATGCTAAAAATTGTTGCAATTCTATGCTTTTTTTCTACTTATACCCTTTTCTTGGGTATGCTCCAACACTTCTTAGGAAATTGAGTATAAATTCTGTAGGTATTGTGGGCCTTGTAATTAAACACCCATCAAAATTTCTTTTCAATTGGTATTATATGTTGATGTGTGAATCAAGTTTGAGCACTGTGAGTCTTAACTTGCAATATGCTTAGAAGATTCTATGATAGGTACTCAGATGTAAAATTTAAATGGCCTTGGGTATAATTTTTCTTTCCTTTCTTCTTATTTTTTTGTGTCTAAAAAGTGTAAAATTATATCCCCCAACCCTTCTCAAGCTTGTGGTGGAATTGGGAATATTGTGTTAGCCTATTGACTTAGCTCTATAAGCATATGGTCAATTGTAGTCTAATATGAAAACTCTTGTGGATCTATATCTAAAGGGTTTGTTGAGATTTAGTAGCTTGGGAAGAACTTGAAGCCCTAGTGATGGATGTTTGGATGAAGAAGAGAAACAAAATTGATATGGCATTGGAACCCAAGCTTAGGGTTTTGTACCTAAATTAATTAGGAAAAAACAACTAGACTTTGAGTGATTTGACACTTGTAAGTGTTAGAGGACATCTAGAGGAGAAAATAGTAGCTAAATTCACTCAAAATAGAGGTCTCTAATAAGAGATATTAATTTTTATATGTGGTTTGTGGTTAATTTGTCTGGTTGGGTAGGTCAACTTGGGGTAAAATATGCCCCAAGGAAAAACTCATGGAGCCATGTATGTGCATATAAATAGAATTTAATTGTTGCAGATTTAGAGCACATCGAAAGTGAAAATAAAATTACGTATACCTTTGAGATAGATAGAGAACTTGAGGTAGCTAACTAGCTAACAAGGAGGATGACTTTGGCACAATATGTGCATGAGATTCTCTTATGTTTCGGTGTGGATAGCCATGATGAACAAGGTTGCAGCTCTAAGCTAAGTTTGAGTAATTTTATTTTCTACTTTTGTGCGGTGTTCGGATCTCTATTTAGGCCACAGGGAATTGCTGCTACAACATCATGTTGGAGGCATAATTTGGATGGTCGAGAGGGCTTGTAAAACATCTCTAGCTTAGCAATTATTACTCCAAGGAGAGAGGTAGATAAACAATAGTGTCTTCCTTTCTAGATAGCTCATATCACTTGTTGTTGTGATACAAATAATTGTAGGGTATTTTGAGGAGTTTCCTTACACCCAAAATAATTCTTTGGAAGTCTAGAAAGGAAATCAAAATAAGAGAATATCTTTGGAGAAGGAAAATATAGTTGGGAGTAGTTATTTAGGGTTGATGGTGTGGCCTAACCATATCTCGAGAATCTTAGATCTTGAGGACAAGAGGACCAGGAGTGTGTTGGAAAGAAAGGTATATGTATCCTCTTGTTGATGTTGATTTTCTAGTCGAATCAGAGGTCTAGGTTACAAAGTTTGGTATTGGACACATGTGGACTATTGGAGGGAAGTGTGAGATTGGGCCAAGTTGGCCCTAAATGCATAACCATTGAAGGACTAATGTGACTACCAAATGAAGCATAGATTGACGAAGCTTAAGGTTTGATCAATGAGGAAGAGAAGTTGTACAACCCAAGTTCATTATGGAAGAAGGAAGTTCAATTTAAATAATTATTTATTTTGTTTAAAGTTGAATTGTTCATTCATTACCAATATCAATTTATTTTAAAAAATTATCACCATTTTATAATTTTTACTACATTCCCAATTTTTTTCTGTAAATTTCAAAAAGAAGAGAGAAAAAAACATAAGAACAAAATAACCATAATTTCACTAGACATAGCTCACATAAAACCATATCCATAGCTATCTTGAGGTATTAGAGAGAGGGAAACTCCCCTCTATGAAAATAAATACAAATCTTATCAATATAGTTTTTGGTTGTTTACAAACAATAATATAATTTACATATAAATAAACAAAAAAATAAAAATTGTAATTCTAAATCATCTTCACTCTCCATTTCCATGAAAATACATTAGAAAATAGGTATTAATAATAAATATAGAGAAAAATAATTACATTGTTAAAATTTTGAGAAATATGTAATGACCGGATAATTTATGGGAATAAATCTTCTGTTTTACCATTGTAAGTAAATATGGAATAGAGATTATTATCTTTTTGTGAAAAATGATTTGAATATTATTAATTCAAAAATTGAGTACAAATTGAGTAATTACACATAATAACTTTCTATGAGGAAGTTATCCTCTTTTCTTGCCTGATTATAAACAGTTGCTAGCATGGAAAAAACCCTAACTGTTTTTCCTATTTCCATAGAAAAGGGAAAAGGAAAAGGACCCGGGTTGTTAAGGAACAAACGGGGAGAGGAGGCAAAAGAAAAGAAGAAAAGAGGGTGCTAAGTCTGGTAAGGACCAGATAGCACAGGCACAAGTTGTGCAATATCTTTGCTGAAGACAACGGTTTGGCAAAAGAGCTTGGGGGGAGATTCAGTCTGGTGGACTAATCTCATGGTTGGGAGGAGAACAAGCAACAAAGTAATTCACTCTATTCTGGAGAGGTATTGAGGACTGTAACAGTAGCAGTACAGGTAAGTACAATTACTGTTTTATGGTCTAAGATACATTCATGTTCTTAAAGATACTATCTGGACTGTAAGTTAGGGTCTAGGATAATCTGAAAGATAGTCTCAACCTGTTAAAAGAAAACAAGTATACAATGCCAGGATAAAGGAAAAAATTAAATTTACAAGAGAAACTCATTAAAACACTAAATAAAATCTGAGTGGAGTACTGCATGAACTCGGTCGGGTCTCAGCAGTATCCGAGTTTCAAGAAACTGATTTTTATAAATCATACCTTATACGGAAAGGGATGACATATTATTATGCGCATAACAGTGGTATAATGATATAATGACAAGTAGGAAAAAGACAATATGTGCAAGAAATAATATAAACCATATAAATATATATATAATGACAAGGGACAATAGAACCAGTGTGCGTATAGTCTGCACACAGTGGTCAAACCAACCGAGACACGGTGGAGTAAAAGTCATAATCCTCTGTACCAAAGGAAAGACAGAGCAACCGCGCCAATAGCAATGATTTATAGCAACCTGTAACTATCTAAGCCCTCGTAAGGGACAAATTTATGCAAGTATAACAATAATAAAATATGAGGTTACGAATAATGAAAACCTTGAAAATATTTCAGAAATATGTGGATGTAAACCATGTAACATTAAGTCAACTGCCTAAAATAAAGAGAAATTTGTATACTATAGTTATGCTTCTTTCTGTAGACAAAAAAAAGAACTTACAGGTGACCGTACCAACGGATGAGACCCATGAGAGTAAAGACGGTCAAGGCATAGCCGATAATTCCGGCGCCGAGACCATCAAAGGGTCACATCTGAGCATTATATGCACGAACAACATCAAATGACGAAATAATATCTGTCCCTGTTGTAGCGTACAACTATATCATCATGCATAGACTAACTCTAGGGTTACAGCGGCACATCAATCAATATAAATTTCCATAGCAGAACCATGTAAAAACAATAGATTAATAAACCTTACCGAACCTTTCAGAATCACAAAGGTAAACTGAAAATCATAGTACTTTACAGAACCGGAGAAAACACAAACTTCATATATGCTTAGTAACAGAGTCATAATTGTCCTATGCATTTAACAGCAAATTAAATATAGTATATAAATGCCAAATGTTCACGGCGTAACCGGCTGAGCCATACACAGCGGTTCATTGATTAAAAACATCTTTACAGTATTGAGAATAGAATGTCAATCCAGGAAAACAAACATTGAAATAATACATTCGAATTTAGTGACAGAAGTCTCTGAGTTCCGTTCTAGGCACGGAAATAGCGCTGCCACTATGAGGACCTTCAAGGCCAGAACCCTGGCTTCGAGCTATGGGTGACACCCTCAAGCAAGTAAAAGTCACAAGGATTCATCTTTCCATCAGAGAGTGGTGAAAATCACCTGACAGGAAAGGGGAGGAATCATCATATAACTCAGCATCAACCGTATATGAAAACCCTAAGCTAAGGGCCGCAGGCTTACCTAATGAAACCATTCATGGAGATTAAACGATGGTCGCGGTAATTCCCTCAGACCCCTGTCAAAAAGAAGAACCAACATAAATGAGAATAAGCGGAGAGAAAGTCCATCAAAACTCTGTGAAATTCCTTATTTAATATTGGAACAAAGGAAAAAGGATACGTGTAAATGTTTGGGTTCGGAACGGAGCGCCAAAGGTGTTCGCAGTCTCTGGGGCGTAACAGTGACCCAGAGTTCCACCATCGAAGCCGGCGACGAATGTTTGCAGACGACAACCATATTCGAAATGAAAAATAACCGCGGAAAAATGAGCTGCCAAACATATAACACAAAACCTTAAAGCCATTGATAGCTGGCAATCGGTCTTTAGCCGTCCGATTAAGGTTTGGAAATCTCCTCCATGGATCTTATCAGTGATCCCGAGGAGATCACGGCTGTCTGCGACATTTAATATCACTTACAGTATTCCAGAGACCGTAATCCAGTTTGGGTAGAAAAATCTAGAGACGGACCAGTTGTCCACCTCTCCGTTAAGGAGAATTAATAGTTCAATAGTTAAGTGCCCGATGACTATGTAGGATTGCTGGCAGCATCGATTCCTACGTCGCATCAAATGTTACAAGGGTCATGTATATATAATTAAAACTCTGCCTTCGTTGTAAAGTTAGGGTAATACCTTATGAACTAATATAATGTTAACTATATAATGGTTGATCGACTATTAAATGGGTCTCCAAGTTAATAAACACCATTGACATGCGTAAGGATAACCTATATCAGTAAAGTGTGTTAATTTATATTTACCTTTCGTTATGTGTAAAGATAGCAATCAAATTTTTACTTATCTGTGTATGAGTAAGTATTATATAGGGTTGTGACATGTGGTATCAGAGCCCAGTTACAGAACTGAGGCCTCTGGGTAAAGACAGATTGACACATAGAGACATTACAAAAAATATATATATAAATAAATATATACATCTTCCTTATCATTACCCATTCACTTTGTTTGAATGAAGTACAGGATCAGGAGTTTCGAGAACCTGCAGCATGAGGAGAGCAGATAATACAACTCGACGACCTGTGATGGGACAGGGGGCACCTGGCCCCGAAAATAATCCTGAACTGTGGGTGCAACTTGGGGAAGAGGCCAGAGTTACAAATCAAGCCATTCTGGAAACAGTACAGGAACTTAAAAATGAGATGGCAAGGCTACGGGAAGAAAATGTGAGACTTACGATGGAACAAGAAAGAATTCTGAAGAGTTTGTCTGATCGACAGAATCAACCACCAATTAATCCTAACACGGAGCAGCCAAGGATGTCTGAAGAACAGAACCACCATATACCCCCCGAAGGATCAGAGGAACAAGAGGAATGTTCCGATAATGTAATTGAACAACAAACTTCGAAAAGACAAAGGGTGGAACTACAAGGGGAATTTCGCAAAATTAAACCACCACATTTTGACAGGGAACAAGAAGAAGAAGTTGAAGCATGGCTAATCAATATGAATAAGTATTTCCAGCTCTATGAATATGACCACAATCTTAAAGCACAATTGGCTATCTTTCAGCTACAGGGAAAGGCCACCTTATGGTGGGAACAAGTGAAAATTGTAAAAGGAGTTACTGAGCAAACTATTACTTGGGATAACTTTCAAAGATATTTTAAGGAGAAGTATTTAACTGAATGCTTATACGATGAAAAGGCAAGAGAGTTCCATGATCTGCATTTGGGGCAGCAGACTATGGACGAGTTTATCACCCGTTTTACTTCCTTACTCCGCTATGTGCCATATATAAGGGAGGAAAAAGTAAAGGTACAGAGATTTGTTAGCAGCTTACCGCCCTACATGCAAGAAAGGATTGAATTTGATAATCCAAAATCAATGGACGAGGTAATCCGTAAGGCCAGAATCTGTTATCAACAAAGCAAGCAAAAAGGGGAAGCTGCTGGCAGAAAATGGAATGAGAAAAAGAGCTTTAAGTCAATAGGATACAACAAAGGAAATCGTAGCAGTGGAAGTAAGGGAAATGGAGAAGGACTAAACAACAGAACTACAGCAAGAATCACATCTAAATTTAGGCCTACCAATGAGTCTAAAGTCAGCGAACAACATGCACGATTAGACAGTGAAGGGACAGTAAGACCCCCGGTGCAATGCTGGGGTTGTGGGGGACCCCATTACATCAAAAACTGTCCACAGCGAAAGGGGACTGAACAATTATCCCAAATTCATGAAGCCTCAACAGTTGGCGAGGTAGGACACAGTGTACCCAGGACTAATGCGGTTTTGGAAGACCGTCAGGCGGAATATCAGCCAACCATGGTCGAATTCGAAGGTAACATTTGAGACCTTACTGTATCTGTTTTAATTGATGCTGGGGTTACACTAAGTTATGTAAGCCGAAAGGTAGTAGAACGTTGTAATTTACAATTTGTTAAGTTTAAAAACCCATGGATGGTACAATTAGCTACAGGAGCCAAAAGACGAGTGACAGCTAAAATTAAGGACTGCTCCTTCACTATAGCCGGACAGCTAGTAAAGGCTGACTTAAACGTGCTTCCCCTTGGCTCCTATGATATTCTAATTGGTATGGACTGGCTGGAAAAACAGTGGTCATTAGTGGATTGTAAAACCAAGGTTATCTACTTTAGAGATCATCATGGAATCAGGAAAGAAATGCAAGGAATGCAAATTTGACCAATAATAGCAAACCAGCTCATAAAATGTATTTGGAACGGGTGCCAGGTCTATGCCATCCAGGTGGGTTATGCAAATTCTAAGGATAAAACAGCTATTTTGAATGATATCCCTGTAATCCAAGAATTCACAGATGTGTTTCTAGAAGAAATTCCTGGGTTACCACCAAGAAGAAACATAAATTTTACCATTGAGTTAGTTCTGGGAGCAGCATCAGTGTCACGGGCACCCTATAGAATGAGTGTACCCGAACTGACAGAATTAAAAATGCAGTTGCAGGAATTATTAGACAAAGATTACATACGTCCTAGCGTGTCCCCATGGGGAGCCCCAGTACTATTTGTCAAGAAAAAGGACAGAACCCTCCGGATGTGCATAGATTACCGACAGTTAAATAAGTTGACCATTAAGAATAAATATCCTTTACCTCGGATCGATGAACTATTTGATCAAGTGAAAGGTGCGACGGTGTTCTCTAAGATTGATCTGCAATCAGGTTACCATCAGATCCGAATTAAAGAATAATATATCGATAAAACAACTTTTAGAACAAGATATGGTCATTACGAATTTGTGGTCTTGCCATTCGGACTAACCAACACCCTTGCAACTTTCATGTGTTTAATGAACAGTGTTTTCCATCATTATTTGGACAGATTTGTGCTGATATTTATTGATGATATATTAATATATTCTCGTACCATGGAAGAACATCATGAACATCTTAGAATGGTGTTACAGACACTTCGAGAACATCAGCTATACGCAAAGTTTAGTAAGTGTGATTTCTTTAAAGAAGAAATCCAATATTTGGGTGATGTAATTACAAAGGATAGGATCGCAGTGGACCCGGAAAAGATAAAGGCCATAATGGAGTGGCCTGTACTGAAAGATGTGGCAGATGTTCGATCCTTCATGGGATTGGCTCGATATTATAGGAGGTTTGTAGAAGGCTTTTCTAGAGTAGCATTTCCCATTACCTCATTGAAAAAAAAGGGAAAAGCATTTCATTGGACCACAAGCTGCCAGAAAAGTTTTGAACAATTGAAACACCTACTCACTACAACACCTATTTTGAGTATAGCCGATCCTGAAAAGGATTACGTAGTATGTACGGACACAAGAAAAGAAGGAGTAGGTGGAGTCTTAATGCAAGAAGGCAAGGTGATTGCATATCAGTCTCGAAAATTAAAAGAGCATGAACATAAATACTCTGCTTATGATTTGGAATTGGCTGTCGTCATTCATGCCTTAAAAATTTGGTGGCATTATCTTGTGGGCAGGAAATTCTTGCTGCTTACCGACCATCATAGTTTAACCAACTATTTCAGCCAGCCCACCTTAAACGTAGACAAGCACGGTGGGTGGATTTCTTAAGTGGCTTTGATTTTGAGATAAAACATCTGCAAGGAAAAGAAAACCAAGTGCCAGATGCCTTAAGTCGGAAAATACAACATTTGTCTGAAATTTCCATTAGTGGGTGGAAGATTCCCTTCTTGGAGATGGTGAAGGAAGCCTCAGATCAAGATACTGAATATCAACAGTTAAAACTGCAAATACAACAATCCGTCAACACGCCAGACCAACAAGAATATGAGTTAGATGATGCTGTAATGATATATTTCAAGCAAAGGTTATATCTACCCAACCAAGACAGAATTAAAAATCTGATTATGGATGAATTCCATATCAGCCATTATGCGGGACACCCGGGATACCAGAAAATGATTACTGCAATCCGAAAAGATTACTTTTGGCCAGGAATGAAGAATAACATTGCCGAGTACTTGGCACGATGTTTAGAATGCTAGCAGATTAAAGCGGAGCACCAGCATCTAGCAGGATTGCTACAACCATTACCTATCCCAGAATGGAAATGGGAGATCATTTCCATGGATTTTATCACAGGTTTGCCTAAGACAAAAAAGAAACAACAATTCCATTATGGTGGTAGTAGACACGTTGAGTAAAGCTGCACATTTTATACCTATACAATCCACGTATAAAGCTGTACATATTGCTCATATTTTTATGCAGCATGTGTTTAAGTTACATGGGATCTCGAAAACGATAATTTCCGATCGTGATGTGAAGTTCACATCAGCCTTTTGGAAAATACTATTCGCTGATTTAGGAACCCAATTAAATTTCAGCACAGCATACCATCCTCAGACTGATGGACAAACGGAACGAGTGAACCAAGTGGTGGAAGACATGTTAAGGGCTTATGTTATGCAGCAACCCACGCTGTGGGAAGAGTATTTACATCTGGTGGATTTCGTGTATAACAATGGGTATCAAACCTCTACGCAAATGCGCCCATTTGAGGTCATGTATGGTCGAAAATGCCGTACACCCTCTAGTTGGGGAGGACCCGAAGATAAACTGAGTTTAGGACCTGAGATGCTTAAAGAAATGGAAGACATGGTGAAAAGAGTGTGCGTTAATTTGAAAGCTGCTCAAGGTAGACAGAAAAATTTTGCTGATCGGAAAAGAAGGTTCAAGGAGTACCAAGTTGGGGACCATGTTTATATTAGAATTCAAGCTAAAAGAATTACCTTACAGTGGAGTAGGTGTGCCAAATTGGCACCCCGATACTGTGGACCCTTTCAAGTCTTGACCAGGATTGGACCAGTGGCTTACCAACTTGCCTTGCCAAGTCACATTCGGGTCCACAACGTGTTCCATGTTTCAGTACTAAAGAAATATGTCTATGACCCTAACCATGTAATCCGATGGCAGGATATTCAGGTGGGAGTTACTATTACAATAAACCTGTTAAAATTAGTGCTGAAGGAAAACTAACTTAAGGAATTGTGCAATGCAGGTCGAACCGGAAGGAGAGG
>APFE031265296.1:0-10505 GCA_000404065.3 Pinus taeda
GGAAGGAGAGCGTTTAGCATTGATTCAATGTCTTCCCCTTTCCCCAGAGTCTCCTGAAGAAGTAAAACGTCCGCCTTTGAGTTCATCACTATCTCCCTGAGTGCCAGTTTTTTGGGCTTACTGGCTAAACCCCCACAGTTCCATGAGGAGATTATCATTTGAAAACAGAAGCGGGGGCTTGCACTGCTCTAAGTGCCCCTGTGATTGAAAGTTGTTTCCCATCTGCTACATCGTAAATGGCCTGGACTTGTGCCATAGAGATCCTCGGTTTTCTACCCCTTTTTGCCCCTGCTGGCTTAGGGATGAAGATGGCTCGATGCCCCCCACAGCAGACATCGGATCATGCTTGTTTACAAGAGAGAGAAGGTTATAAGGGCATGGAGGTTGCTGGGCCAGAGAGAGGGATTCAAGGCATCGCTCATCGCGATTCAAATCCAGGGAGGGGATAGCTTCAGATAAGCTATCAATACACGATTTCTTATTTCCCGCATCCATCTTTTGATCCTTGGTCGGGCTAGGGGGTGGGCTCGATGGGGTCACTTTAGCGGCCTTTTTTGAAACCCCTGTATCCAGTCCCGCTTCGATCGGCTCCTTCGGATGAGCCTGGGGTTTTGCTTCCTGACCCTGGCTCCCTTGCTACTTATCTAACTCCGTTGGTTCCTCTTCCTGGGCTACTGATTTCTCCTTATTTGATTGAAACTGAGGGTGCTTGTAGATCTTATCCGTCCTCTCCATCGATCTCTGAGACCTTCTCCTCTGTCTTCCTAAGGGGCAATCCTTAGCCAAATGCCCATACACATGGCATCTGTGGCAGCGGAACGACAAGTATTCGTAGTCCAAGATTTGTTCAAACACATAATCCTTGTATTGAAGGATGATTTTCTCTGCCAGTCCTCCGCTGGGTTTAAGATTAACCAGGATCCTGGCCATTGCCCTATTGTGAGTTTCCTGGAAGGACATGTCTGCCTCCAAGTAAGTACCCAGTTGGTTCCCCATCGCCTTAAACACCAATTCAACCCAAAGGAAAGAAGACAACCCTGGCACTCTAACCCAAACCGGGAAGACATCGGCCTTTTCGTGATCTGCATCAAACATGGGACTCCAGTTTTTGAACAGCACCGGAATGTTCTCGATCGACCAATGCCTCTTCAGAACCCGGTCAGCTGCCTCTTTGTTTTCAAATTGGACTGAGAACCATCCTTTTGCAAGAGTCTGCACTCGAAAGTCTCTGATTGATTCTGATTGCCACTTCTGCTTGCCCCAGGATTGCATATATTCAGGCGAGAATTTCTTCCCTCTAACTCTGCCAACCAGGGTGCATTCAACGACCTCCAAAACTTCTTCGATCTGGACATCCATTCCCAGCACTAATTTCCCTTCTACTCCTTGGGATTTAATCAGTTTCTGTTTTTTCCTTTGCCCTTCTGCGGGTTTTGTTCCTCTTTCAGAGTCTCTTAGGGCTTCGATCCTTGACTGCCCTCTATGTGAGTCTGGCCCAGAGATCTGGGGGAAAATTTCTGATTCCAGGCAAGTTTCCTTCGTATAAGAATGAGGAGGATATAGGGCTTCGAACAGAGGCTGATTAGTTACCTGACCTTTCTGGATTGAACGCCTGTCTTCTCCCCTAGGCGCTTGATGATCTACTGAATTCTGATCCAGCCCCTCCGTCTCTTTTGTGCATCCCCTGCTCGATCTTTGGTGTTGATGTTGTATCTTTCCTTCCAGGTGCGCTAATGCCTTCTCGAGCGGATCCTTGGCCTCGACTGAGTGGATATGGGTCGATCTGTCTGAGTCCGAGCAGAGCGGGGAAGGTGCTGGGGCTTCCACCGTTCCAAAATACCGTTCAACGTTCTCAGTTGTTGGGTCTTTTCCCCAGACAGAGAGAATATCTTCCTTTGTTGGATTGAGGTCGATACCCTCCTCCGAATTAGCCATGGTTACTGAGCAGGTTGCGGTTCGTTGTCGGCTGGTCGATCGCTGTCAGAAGAAGACCTAATCCTATTCCCCCATATGGATTTCCTGCATTTTTAACAGTTACTAGCCTCCGGGTGTCTGATCTACACAGGCCGTGGGCCTCCACCTACCTGCTTTGCACTTGAAACGATGACCGTCTGCTGTTCTACACCCCGTCCATTGGAGGTGGCCCTATCCTCGGCCCTATGGGCCTAAGACTGACTCAAACCCTGCTGCCGACGCCTGCCTGCTGCTGCGCTCCCGTCTCACCCATCTCACAGCAAAGGTTATCTGGCCATCTCCCATCTATTAGATTTTGTGTAATTACAATTGCTTAGAAACAGGGGATAATTTTAGTAGGGTTGTTGCAATCAAGCACCAAGAGGCATCAAATTTATTGAGATGTAAATTTTCTAATAATTTATTATGGATCTAGATTGATTGTAATTGTAGTGAACTATGCTCACAAATATGAATATATGGGTATGTAAAATGCAATTTTGATTATTTTTAGGATATTTATATTTGCATTATTCTTGGTGCATATGTGTGTGCACTTACTTTAGTGTTGTTGTTTTCCTTTCATGCATTGTTTTCTTTAGTAATTTCATGCACATGGGCAATTAAACTTAATTTTTTTCTCCATTGCTTTAAGGAGAGATTTGTGGCATTTTCATGCACATATTTATTTCTCAAATAACTATAGAAAAGACTTTTATTTGTATTTCTTAGATGAATATTATTCGGTGGATTAGTAAGTTGATAAGGATAACTTTACTATTTTACAAAATTGTGGTTTTACTTATTTGATTTTTTTCTTTAAACTCTTCATCTTGATTCCATACCCATTATATCGTAAATTTACAACAAAAGGAAATAATTTTTCTATAGTTTAGTTACTTAGCCAAATCTCGCATATTATTAGAGCCTAAGATGTTAAGAGAAGTCTTGTTGCACAAGAAAGAAATTATAGATTTGAATGAGGTTATTGTGGCTTGATTTGTTGGTGCACATTTGTGCCAAGATCATTGAAAATCTCACTTCCTTAGCCAGGGAAATTATTCAAGGCGCTGGAAAAGTTTGCACGAATGTATAAAAATTGATTTCATGGTGTGGGATCCCTCTTCTATTTCAATAAATAAGTCACAATTATGTGGAAAATTTGTGGTGTTGAAAACATTTTTTCTTTATGCTACTAAATTATATTTTCTACAATATCTTTCATAAATTTGAAGAAGGAACTTTTTTATTCTATGGGAGACTATATTCCATAGTCACTTAATTATGTTGTAAGCACTCTTACGTTAAGCTATATAATTCTCTATCTTATATTTATTTCATGGATTTAAAGAAACTCAATTCTACTACATAAATCACAAACCCATAATAGGATTGGTGTTCATGTAGAATCGATCAAATTGAAGTTCCTCTTCTTACACTATTCAATTACTATGGGTGGCAATAAAAGATGTTGATTATTATAAGTATTAGATTATTGTTTAGAATCACATTGGCAATTACAGTTGAACCTACATTAGAGGCTAAAATCTAAAGTTGTTTAACATATGTCACATATCATATGTCTTATCACACTAGGGGAATTTTGAAGTAAAATATGGGCCTTGAAACAAAAAATATAATAACAAAATCAACTTTAAAAGAAAAAGTAAGATTCAATATGATGATATCATCCCCAAGGGTAAATATATTTAGAGGGAAAATAATAAAACAACATTTTTAAATTGTATTTTCAACTTATATTCTTATAGTTTTACTTTGATGTCACGTTTAGGCACCAAGAATTCTCTTAATACTATTTGGAAGATGTGATCACTTGATAATTTCATTGTTGTACTCACCAAGAAGAAAGATAAGCTTCTAAAAAAATGTTCTTTAATGTAGTCAGATGCATATTCATTCACTACAAATTAGGACACCGAGAAGTATTTAAAAAACTCAAACAACAATAAGTAGAAAATGTGAAACAAAGATGACAAGGACCATGTGTAGAAATCAAATATTCTCCCTAGTCTTCTTGTTCACAATGTGAAAACCTTAAGAATGAAAAGGTCAATTGTGCCTATGGTAGTAAGTCTATGCATGAAGAATTAGCTTGGTCATCTTACTCATATTCTTCAAAAGACTAATATCAAGGTGATTCTTTTGTCAAGCAAAGTTCATATGTAAGAAATTGTTCAAAAGCATGAAAAAGAAAATGGAAAAGAAATGCCCTAACTCTAGCACACGTAGTAGTTACATCTCAACCTTCTTCATGGGTGCTTGACTTAAGTTCTTCACATAACATGGATTCATCTCAATATGAATTTTCATTGAGTTTGGAGTATCAGTATATACATTAATGGGTGATAGTACCCTTGTTGAGGTCTATATGAGAGGGTATATTGATGTGGATTATAGGACATTCCAAAATTTTATTTGCATGCCTTAATTTCCAATCAATCTCTTCTTAAAATATACTATATGACTTATTTTGGTTCAAATAAGAAACTTGAGGTTACACTTGATACCATGTCCATTATGATATGAAAATTGGTGCTACAAGGATTGTTGGTAATGAATATTATAGATCAATGTTCCCAAGGTTCCTCCTAATATCCTTCTTACATATTTAGATAAGGTGAGTAGATCATGGCATGATCACTTTGGACATCTCAATTACCACTATGTAGTTGCATGTAAACAAGAAAATCATGGTTATAGGGTTTCTAAATGACTATTTTTTTGTAGGCATTTTTCAATGTTGCATTTTTGGAAAGCTTCCAAAGAACAAATATGACAATGAAAAAGTGTGGAGGGATACTCAATTTTCAGAGCTAGTACACATTGATATGATTGGTCCATCTCATAATCAAGGCTAAATATGCCTTGACCTTAATTTATGGTTATTAAATATATCCATGGGTTTCATTTCTCAATAAAAAATTAGAGGACTACAAACACTTGTTTGTTGAGAAGCACTTTGAGAAGGTCATTAAATGTATATGTATAGTTAGTGGGGTGTTGGTGGGAGGGGAACATGTGAACAACGTGTTTGAATGGTTTTGTGCTTTTGCAATCTTTTATTTGTAGGGTACTTCCCCATACATTTCTTAGTATAATGGTGTGGCTAAACAAAATAATATATATGTTAAGGAAATTGAAATTTTGCTAGAATATTAATCTTTCTCTCCAAAGTTTTTAGAAAACACCATTAATTGTGCATGTATATCTAATAGAGTTCCTCGTAAAGCCTTGAAAAGTGACACTCTTTTCAAAGCTTGGAGTGGTTATAATCCCATAGTAAATCATATCAAAGTCTTTGGATCTTAGGCATGGGCTCACATCCTTGATGAAATATGCCATGTGTCGGGATCAAAAAAACTATCTAACATTTTTGTGGGATATCTTTATGGAATTAAGAGATACTAGCCTATCAACACCATGACCAATCAACTAGTTATTTCTAGGAGTTCTTGTTTTAAAGTGAGGTCTTTGAGCTTCTCTCAAGATGGTTCTAAATATATATCCAATCTAATTTTCATATTGAATTCCATTAACAATGTAGATAATGATCCAACTACATTTATTTTTTATGACAAGGACTTCTTTTCCTCTTCTTATGATGATGGGATTCATGATGAGGGTTAGGTTGTAGATCTATAGGTTACAAGTTCTTCTCACGTGCTTCCTATAAGAGCACCATGCAAGGCATGCCAGATACTACATGAAACAATATTTTTTTTTGGAGATCCACAAACACTAGACATACATGTTCTTAGTTTCAAGAGTTCCATGATTGCTATTGCCATGAAATTGTTGCTATTGATCCTTTGCTATATTGTTACTGTCATGAATTTTCAAACCTTTGAAGAGGCCATATATTTTTTTAGAGGGACATAGTTATGTAGGAGAAGCACAACTTTCTCATGGAGGCTCACACATGAGATATAGATCTACTCCATGAAAAAAAAAACATGTTTGGTGTAAGTCAATCTACCGAAGAAAAAAAATTGAACAGAATGGTTTATCGAACAAGAATAAGGCTTGGCTAGTGGAAAAGGGCTTCTCATAGGTACATATAAGTAACTACAATGAGGAATTTCCACCTATGGTAAAAATGGACTTAGTATGGTTTGTACTATCCATTGATTGTTGGTGTATATACACATTAGGATCACTTATAACCACTTTTCATCACCCACTAGCCTATTCCATACCCTTTAGGGTCACTTTCTATTTTTACCATTAGCGCCACTTCTGACCCAATTTTATGACCTATTAGACATTTCCCACCCTTTAGGGTCACTTTATATTTTCGCCATTTTTCTATTTTAGTAAGTCTATTTTTCACAAGGGTGCCACCTAAGATGACAAATGGAAATGGTAGTTACTAGGAAATGACATGGTTATTTGCACTTCCTCTCTTATTTTGGGAAATTTCCAATCCATAACTCTATCCACTTGCATTATCACCTTAATCTTTGACATTTAGTCCTATTCCTTAGGTTTTCTTGTTATTATGGAGTTACGGGTTGATTGTGCGAGTTATTTCTCATTTATCACTTTTTTTGTTCATATTATACTTATTCAACTCTATTATTGACTCATACATATTTTACATCCTACAACCCTATTCTTGGACCAGTTTACTAAACAAGGTAAGGTGTTTTTCTAGTTTCTATATGCATGCACTATGGAACCCAAACCTAGTGTGCATTGTCTCCTCTCAAGGGAGTGTTATACATATGTATTCATGTCAAGAAATAATACACACAAATTTAGGAAGTAATTAAAATTGGTTCTTTGAGCTATTTACTCTATTTAAGATTAATTTCATCGTCTCTTCTTCTTTTTTCTTTCAATTTCTATCATAATATTTTTTACACAATTAGATCTCATGTTTGTGCTTAAAATCCACTTAGATCATTGGACGAGTTTGTGAAGAATATAATCATATTATTTTAGGTCATCTGGGATTTAATAACCCAAATAGGATGGATTGACTCATTATTAATCTAATTCTTAGTCCATTCAACTACTTCCAGTGGAAACCCAAGGTCCTTCTTCTACTACACATTAAGGGATTGCACACCATAGGAAAATAAAGAGGAATACAAATTCATGAAGAATGTGCACAATTATTTAGATATTTTAATGAACAAGATAATTAAGCAACATTAGATTATATTATAATATTTGAATGTTTTTATTGTGATCCAACCTTCATGATCAAGAATTGCTCACAAGACTATTAGTTTAAGTTTATTTTCCAATGAATCAATGTAACTTATATTTAAAGACCCAACCATGATCATCAAAGAATAATTTATTTTTCCATGGGTTAATGCATGTTGAAAATTTTCCAATGAGTTAAAGAAATCCAAAAACAAAGTTTATAAGAAAAATTATGGCTTTCAAAAGTTGACCTACATAGACCACCCGAATTCCAAGTGGAAGACATGTTTGTGCTCATAACTCACATGTGTGGAGTTATCCATATATGTACTTTCAAGGATATTTTAAAGGGCTATGGTCTCGAATGAATTCATGAGTGCAACAAAATAACGCACATACACACACAAACAATTGCATCAATAGGTGCATTCTATAGCTTGGTTAATGAAAATTTGTCCCATTGCATTTTTCTATAACATTGACCATTGTAACAAAGTGGAAGCTACATTAAGGCCCTATGTGGTAGGTAAGTTCATATGCAGGCTCTATGTGATATAGTGTAGGTAATTGTGCTTGGTACAAGATTCATAAACACAATTAGTATGGCCTTATATGCCGAATTTAAGCAGTAGAACATTTCTTAGGTTTAATAGTCACTCTTCTTGTCATAAATATTTAAATTGATACCATATGTTGTTTATAGGCCAAATATTATCTAAATGGGTCCCATGTGATGACATGGGACCATTTTCATGACCCATGAACCATAAAGGAAAATATTATGGCTTAAGGCCATGTTTTATGGCCTTGGTAAATTATTATGGTGAAAACATCAAAATGGTAGCCATATCCCACTTGTAGGCCAAATACTTCCCATGGACATTTTATGTGGTGGCCAAGGCTTCATACATGGCCCATTAGCTACAAAGGAAAATGTTATGGTCTAATATCCTACATTGCATGCATAAAACATGAAATATACATAGAGAACCATATTTAGTGCACGAATCCATAAAATGGCATCCATATATCATTCATAAGTTGAATGTTCTCTATCTAGGGCACATGTGGTGTTTTAAGGCATCACATATGATTGAATGAGTCCCTTATACGATTTATATGGCCTTAGACCATAACATTTAGCACTAGAACATTCTTAATTGAGAGTCATCCTTGGTGTTACATATATTGAAATGACCCTTGTAACATGCTTGTAGGCCAAATATTCCCTATGTAACTTCTCCTACCCTAGAGGTCCATGCATAATTGATTAACCCTAGTGATGATGTTACAATCAAAGGTTGTGTGCATGCTTTACCAACCATAAAGGAAAATTGTATGACCTAAGAATTTGTATTGTTACCTTTAACCATAGTGTGGCCTATTATGATTTCCCATTATGAGAAATATTCCCTTTTTTGGGCCTATGGATGAAATTGGTTCCCACACATGGCGCATAATCCCTAGGAATGGCTATAATGGTCCAATAATATGTGTTTTGACATGGAACCCATTGTCGCTACGACAAACACCCTCCAAAATCGTGCTTACACTTGAATTTTGGAGCCTACTAAGGATATTGTGATCTATCATTTTGTGGTCACTTCGTAGTCATCTGATGTTTTGTACAATATTGATTCCTCTTCTAAGTGTCAAATTCACTTTCTTATGCATGCTCATTTTTTAAAGAATTTACAAGTGCACTTCTTTCGATGCAAGCTTACATAAGCATTGTGCAACTGTTAAGGATAAGGTTTGTGCAATCACTGGTGATAGTGAGAACAAGATCCATAAGCATAATGTACCATGCAACACATGTCAACATTTAGTGCGCACTCTCCATTGACAATCCTCCTACTTCGATTGAAATTGTACTTCTATTTCAATGAGTTTTCTCAATTGTCGCTCTAGCGCACCTTTATTTTTGCAATTGTATCTTTTACATTCACAACTATCATTTTTGCTTGTGTTCACTTTAATAAGTGTCACATTCATGTTATCTTCACTATGGCATGTGTCTCTTTCACCTTCTTTTAGCCTTTGCAAGTGTCGTTTTCACTTTTCCCTTACTTTCGTAAGTGTTGTCTTTTGCCATGGGAAGTGTCACACCGTGTGAAAACATTGTTCTGGTCTATTTCAAGAGGAAAATTTGGTGTCAATGGATCCTATTTATCATATATACATGTATTAGATCCATTCCCAAAATTTTCATGAATTGTCATTGTTGGTTTGATGGGTCTTGACCCAAGATCAAAGTTAGTTGCGCCAACCAACAAAACCCTAACTACTGACCCTTTCGGCAAAAACCTTTGTAACGCAGGTTGCAGTCTCACCCAAAGTAGTATTTGGGGATGACAAAACTAAGTTTTTGCATCTAGAGGTTAGTGTGATGGGTTCCTATGGCTTCTAGGGCTTCTTCTAGTCTTCGTGAACCCTAACCCTTAACATATAAATAATTTTAGTAACTCGGAGAAACAAAATCTAAACCTTCACGAAATTCTTTAAACATTCATAACAGTAAGTAAATAAGCAGGTCTGCTACTTTCACACATCGATTAAGCATTACTTCATATAAATTTAGAATAACAGAGAAAACATACAGAAATTGCACAAGTAAAGATAGATGCATAGATACATAAGTATAGCTCAAATTAGTCTTTATTAGATGTATTCCTTGATGTTACAGACTCTTCTTCCTTGTGCACTTAGCTTCAGTGACCCACACACTCAACTTGTATAATTACCAAGGTCTCTACGCACATAGCAACAGTAGCCTTCCCCTTCACCTAAGTACAGGAAACATAATTTCCTACCTTAGCTTGATTGCACATGCAATGATCTACTATTATCGAATGACCTCCTATACTCATTATGACTCTTCTATATATAACCTTCGCTCTTACAATACCATGGTCTATGCACCATTGGTGGGTCACAAAACTCCCTATCTTCTAGCAAATTAAGGGACTAAAGCCCCTTTTGACTCCTATGACCTTCGTTCTTCGCTCCCTCAAAACACGGAGACTTTACAATTATACCAAAACTTATTACAAAACTTTATCCTAGGGGACCCTATCCCAACAGGCCCCCAACAAAATTTCGTGACTCGTCCTTGATTCACTTTGTTGGTGCTTCAATCTTTCCCTGCAGTTCGCAGAACTCTAGTTTCAAAACTTGTAGGTTGGCGGTTTAGTAGTTGGGCCTTCAACTGCAAGGCCCATGATCCCTTGAGTCTGTTGCATACCCTTGAGCTTACTTTGTATAGTCAGAGGCAATTGGCTGGCCTCATCTATCCATGGTTGCATTCATGTAGAAATAATTTCTTCCTTGCATCGCAGTTCATCAATTTCATTTTGTATAGGCTTCCCTTCCTGCAA
>APFE031265301.1:0-62091 GCA_000404065.3 Pinus taeda
ATGGGTCCGTGCTACTTGGGATGCAGCAGGTGATCTTGCCGGTGATCCTACAGATCAACGACGTACACGTTCTCAGTTTGAAAGAGCCTCTTCTTTACTGGCTCAAGCTCCAGTAAATCATGATCTGACACTTTTGCAGAAGCTTCAGGCCATCCACATTGGGAAGCAGCTATGAATGAAGAATATCATTCATTGTTGGCAAATGATACATGGGATCTTGTTCCTCTACCAAAGGGACGGAAACTTGTTAGATGTAAATGGGTTTACAGAACCAAGTATGGACCAGATGGGAAAGTTGATAAACATAAAGCTCGTCTTGTTGCTAAGGGCTTTTCACAGGTTGAAGGCATTGACTACACTGAAACCTTCTCCCCTGTTGCCAAAATGAACTCTATCCGCCTTGTTCTTTCCCTTGCTGCCTCTTTAAAATGGGAAGTCCATCAGATGGATGTTAAATCTGCCTTCTTGCATGGGGACTTGCATGAAGAAATCTATATGGAACAACCCATTGGCTTCATCCAAACAGACTCCAGCCTTGTATGTCGACTTAAGAAATCTCTTTATGGTCTCAAGCAAGCTCCTCGGGCTTGGTATGCCAAAATGGATAGCTTTCTTTTAGAATCTGGCTTTTCTAGGTGTTATTCTGACAATACTGTCTACACCAAGAAAGTGGGAAACTCTCTTATCATCCTTGTTCTTTATGTTGATGATCTTATTCTTACTGGTAGTGATCCCAACCTTATAAACCATGTGAAGTCCAGCCTTAAAAAGAAATTTGAAATGACAGACTTAGGACACTTACACTATTTTCTCGGTCTTCAAGTCTTGCAATCCAAGGAGGGTATTTCCCTTTCCCAGTCCAAGTATGCTTGTGATATTCTTCGTCATTTTCACATGGAAGAATGTAAGCCAGCCCCTTCTCCCTTTCAGTCTGGGGTCAAACTTTCAGTCTCTTGTACTTCTCCTGAAGTTGATGCTACCTTATACCGTCAACTTGTAGGAAAACTCTTGTATTTAACCCATACTCGTCCTGACCTTTCTTTTGTTGTTTGCCTTGTTGCTCGTTTTATGCAAAACCCCCGTGAAAGTCATTGGAAAGCAGCTAAAAGAATACTTCGTTATGTTCGAGGTACAGTACAGTTTGGGATTCATTGCAGTGCCAAAGCAGCTCCTCTATTAGTTGGTTTCACTGATTCTGATTGGGCTGGTGACCCTGATGATCGGAAGTCTACTGCCGGTTATGTCTTCACTCTTGGTTCAGGACCTATTCCATGGGCTTGTAAGAAACAGGCTGCCATTTCTCTTTCGTCAGCAGAAGCAGAGTATCGTGGTGCCGTGGAAGCTAGTAAGGAAGCCTTGTGGCTTCGTCAGATCCTATCAGAATTGGGCTTTGAGCAGCAGCATCCGACTACACTTTGGTGTGATAATCAAAGTGCCATTCAGCTTTGCAAAGATCCAGTTCAGCATCAGCGCAGCAAACACATTGAACTACACATGCACTTCATCAGAAAGCTCATTCATGACCATGTTCTTGAAGTGCAATATTGTTCAACAGATGATCAGGTTGCAGACATCTTCACAAAGGCTCTCACAGAGGCGAAGTTCACTAAACTTCGATATATGCTTGGAGTTCAGGAAGTTGTCACTAAGGGGGGATAGGCTCTAGTGCCTCCTTCCTTCTCCTATTGTGTCATATTTGTAAATCCTTCAATCCTATCCCAAGTTGTTCTTAAGGGGGGATGTTAGGATATTCCGACACATAGGAAATAGTTAAGTTCAACTTGGTCTAGTATAGAGTTAGGTATAGAGTCAGGTAAAGTGTGTTTCTTTACCGTTGTACATTTTGTAACTTACAATCTGACGGTCACGATATGTAGTGATCCGACGGTTCATTCTCTCCTCGGTATTACCGACACTTGATCCGTGGCTTGACACCCGATTGGTCCATGAATTCTATTTAAAGCGCATGGAGGGTCATTTGTAGGTTAACCGTGCATGAGAGAAGCTTATGTAAATTTTCATTCTTTTATTAATAAATTGCCTATAGTAGCCACGTTGGCGCAGGCCATGGACTGTTTCCCTCTCTGAGGGTTTTAACCACGTCAAAAATACTGGTGTATTGATTTGAGATCTGGTTGTGAGCGGCGTCCTTTTGGTGTTCTTTCTGAGGAACTTACCCTGTAAATTCTTACAAGTGGATCTAGAAAGATTAAATTTTTTTAATTCCCAAATTTTACAAACATTATAATCAAGATGAAAATCTTGTTGATATGAACTGAATGGCAAAGACGACACTTAAATCCGAGCCCATATGAACAAATTATTATTGACAGAAGTTTTCAAGTAACATGAAGATGTGAGGCCTAGTCTGTGTATGTGGAAACCAGATGGCCACTAAACCATCGACATGTGGCGCACTAGAATTTACTCCTAGCCCTGGATGCTCATTGATACAAACCCAATGGCACAGATGATGCTAAAATCCGAGCCTCTATGACTAATTTATTATCGACATAAGTTGTCAAGGAACATGAAGATGTGAGACCCACTTTGCGTATGTGGCAACCAAATTGCCATTAAACCATCGAAAATGGCGTGCTAACATTTAATCCTAGACTTGCACGAAAAAAAAAAAACAAAAACATATATTAAAAATATAATAAAATCATAAACATATCAAAGAAAAAAATGTTTAATATAAAAAATTGGTTATTTTAACAACCACATCACAAACGTCATATGGTCAATATAAAAAAAACACCAACGAATTATGTGTGGGGCTAAACTATAGCTATGGTAAAATAATTGTTACGATAACCATTCCACAACGTTTATGTTACAAAGTTGCAAACCATTTCCAAAATATAATGCAACGCTGATCGTGCCAATGCATATATGATGTAACTGTGCAACAAAACATATATCTGTTAGTTCAAAACAATCGTTAGACCACGAAGAAACATTAACCATTTCCATTTCAATAATTCCACACCAAAACATTTTGTTAAATCCTTCAGCGAATTTGGTTAACCGTCGAGCTCCCATGTTAAAATTGCGGTGGGTAGGTTTTGAACCCAACCCACTCCCCACTTAATCCATTGAGCTACTGTTAGCCCAACAACCTACTTGCTGTTATGTCTGTCGAAGAATATATACTTAAACATTGACCTTCCATTTGAAGCGAGGGGAACCAGTGGACCATTGGAGTGGATAGGAGGAACTTGGAAGCACAAAACCATGACCAATGGGACAGTGACCAGGGTAGAACCTTTCCCATGTAGATATTGATAACCATGAAACTAGGAATATTAAGATGTTGAAATGATTCCCTTAAGGGTTAGAGATGCCAGTGATAGAATTTGACAAGTGGATAGTCATTTTTTCACATTTTCTCGCAAGGGTTCCAACCGTGTAGTTAGAATATCCATTTGAGCTGTGAAAATGTAGGTGTCCGATAGCTAAATTTCTTGGAGAATCTTAAGGAATCTAAAATATTCCTTTAGAGGTTCGTTTTCGCCAGTGTCATACTGATTCCAACTTTATAGATATTTTTCTCAGAATTTCGCAAGGAGCATAATGGTGTGCTCATAATCTTCATCTGAACATTATATGTTCTGACCATCCTCAGGAAGGAATCTTTGGGGAATATTCAAGATTCCCAAGGGCGCAATATTTCATGGTGTTAGAATTGGACAAGTGTAAGTCAATGTTTCACCACTCATCACCAAGAATTCAGTGGTGTAGTCCATTTCAGCAGCTCAGCTTTTCATTTTTTGGCCATCCTCAAAAGTGGAGGTATATGATGCAGTTATGCTATGTCTTCTGATCTATTTTTATCTGTAAGATCACTCTTCCCCATTGGAATCTTTTGGACCTCTAAAATCTATTTATCAGTCAATGAATGTATGAGGGTACTTCTCCTCACCCTTCCAGTCTCAATCCATTGAACTTTTCCTGAATTTGTCATTTTGAGATTTTCAAGAAAATGCGTCATTTTCCTTGATTTTGGAGTCCTTGTCTTATTGTCATAGATGACATCTTCTTGCAATTTCCCAGAATATGCAAAACAAAAAACTTCCTTTGAAGGAATAAATACATTCCCTCCTCGGTCTCCAATCAAAGCAATCTTAAACAAAATAAAATTCTTCTCACCTTGAATGTTGTCATCATGACGATGCTTACCATGTCTATCCTTGTACATGGCTCAACTCTTGACCAAATGTGATCACCATCACCATGCACCATCCCTTTCCAAAGCCAACACATTATGAAACCCACAAGATGAAGTTTTGGAACCAATGTCTTCTTTGTCAATTTTCTTTTGCATTTTCTCTTTGGCCTCTACACTCTCTAACACTACCATCTTGGTCACACCAATGTTCAACAATTATGCATGCAACTACAAATTTACTTCACTTTGTTTACCTATTTCAGGAGGCAACATGTTAGACTCTTGAGACATCTTATCACATGAATTAAAAAATCAACGAAATAAGATTTCAAACTTGATTCTTATCCTTGAAAGAGTTTAGATTCCTCAACACCTTCATGTTTGATCATTAACAATGCAATTTTATGACTAGCATTAACAATCCTCTTCATTTGTCCTGCATTTACAAGAGATGGATTCAACTTCTTGTTGCGTGATCAAACAATGTACTCAATCCCATTCTTGAAAAATGATATTTTTTCTCATGGTGATAAAAAATAACTCTCCTATCATATAGATATGGGCTTCCCAAAACAATACAACATATATCAATTGGAATTACATCAAGCTCTATCTCATCTATAATGTTTGTAGTGATTGCAAATTTCAGTTTACATATTTTTGTCACATGAAATTTTGCATTGTCACATATCCAACCTAAAGGATAAGGTTTAGGATGAGGAATGGTTTCTAAATTAAACTTCTTGACAATTTCTTCTGAGATAATATTTTCTTGTGAACCACTATCAAACAGTGTATCTATACTAGTATGTTTTGAAATGAATCTAATATGGAAAAGCTCTATTCTTGTTTTTTCATCTTGAGTTTCATTAAGACAATTGGAAGAACTAGTACTTGCAATGTCATTACCTTTCAAACCCATGGTGTTGTCATTATGATACAGGTCTTGTCCTTGATGGCAACTCACTCAGATGATGGATCATAGTGCAACAAGTCAATAGCAAAGAATTAATGACCAGACTGCAAAGAATGAATAAAGAGAGGTATACGTAGGTTGACCTTGACAAAGGAGCATATACACGCGGGTTAACAGACAAAAAGGAGCATATAATATACACACAAGCTTTAACAAGAGGGAAAGTGCGTGCATGTTGGAAAACTAAGTTTTGGTATGAGGTATTTGGCCCATGGTATTTTGATCCATAGTATTGGTCCAAGGTATCTGGTTCTAGGTATTGACCCTAGGTATTTGGTCCAAGGTATTGGTCCTAAGTGGTTTTGAACCATGGTATTGAGAAGGGCCTAGAAACTATAAAAGGAGGAGAAGATCATTAGGCCAAGGTGTGCAAGTATTGAATATTTGATGAAGTGTGAGATCTAGTATGTAGGTTATGGGTTTATGATGCTTTGCTTGATCTGAACCAAGGATGCACCTATGTGGATGATGATGGATGATTGGAATGTATTATCATTATGTGGTTTGATCATTGATAGACTAGATCTGAATTCTGGTGCATGTTTTATTCTGCAAATGTTATGATCTGGGTATGATAAATTCTGAAATAGTTGTGAATTGTTTAAGTTAGTATTTGTAGATCTGTACACGGGTTCACTTTGATAAATGCATGTATACATGCTAGTTCGGCTCATAAGAGTAGAGTATACATTATGAAATATGATATTTGAATTTGTTGTTGGTTCTAGTGATTGTTGCAGAATTCTGGGTTATGCTTTGTGTTTTGATGACTGTGTATTGATGATAGGGCTTCAGTGATTCAGTTGTTGGGTGATTTAGGGATTGATGATTGAGGATTTAATGATTGGTTAATGCAATTTTTGTATTTTAGTAGTGACTGATTTTGAGCTTCAATGTCGCTGAGGGGTCCTGTATGAAAATTGGATGAAACGCGGCCTTCATATTGTGGTGTTGTGTTCCAGGAGTATCCAATCTGAAAATTTATGAAACGTGGTCCCTGGAGGAACAGAGAACATTATAGTATTTTGTAGGTTGATGCCTATGTACTAGTAAATATATCAACTAATACAAGAGCCAGGGGGTTGGATATCCCTTCGAGTATCCCCCGGAAAGACGAAAGGACATTTTTTCCAACTTCCTCTTATTTTTAGGAAATCCTCAATCATCTCGGTTAATACGCGTATTCGGATTGCCTAATCAATATTTAAGACAGATTAACTATCATTCCTATTATGATCTATATAGATGTGTAGTGATCATCTTATCAATTGATATAAGAAAAATTTTGGCATGATCCTGTGTCATGATTGACTTACTATTCCCGATATTATTTTATCTATTATGGATTAAAGCACACAATTGCTGGGTAGGCATTTCATCCTCATTATGCAATTGCTCGATCATTTAACTCTTTCTGTGTTCGGATCATAATCGAATGGACTTCCCCAGTTTCCCAATCTTTTCTTCAATACGAGCCTTTTTCCCTTTTAATCATTTACTATTACCAATTATTCAATTTTATTCCCTATCTATTATCCATTTTTTAAGAATAGATTGAATAAATTGAATAGATAGAATGAGAACATATTTATGGTTGTAAGGAAATCCATTTTATGATATTTTACACTAGAAACAAATTCATTCATGGAATCATTTGTGTAAGGAAATGAAGGAAATGAAGGAAATTATCAAATTTGTAATTGATTATGCCTAGATCTCAGAGAATGAAAAATTTTTTTTTATTTGTTAAGGACCTTCCTTGTAGCAGATATCTTATTGCGAATAATCCTGATGGTCTCCGGGGGAGAAAGAGCATTTACCTTACAGAGATGGTGATTTTTGCTATTTTTTCCGTTCTTCTTTTTTGGGAAAGAAAAAGGTTAGTTATTGGGAATAAATTGGTAAAATAAAACCTACGCTCAATGAAGGTGAGTTCTGGAGAATAGAACATTCCTTTCTGTTGTGTTATCCTCCGGTCAATGCGACTTTAGGATGCTTTCAGTTCTCCTCTGAGAGTCTTTAGTACCGGAGCGGAAAGGTTAACACCTATGCAATAGGGGTGTCTCTATAAGCCTTACTGAAGCCCTATTTTATTGGCGCGCCATGAGGGGGAGGAAATCGCACTACGTATGGAAATCGAAAAGCACAAAAGCTGTCGTTATAGCCATATGCATTACCCTTTTTATGAAGGGTAATGAGAATGGTTGGGACAAAAAACATCCATCTTGTTTGTACTTTGGATACCCTTATCATGGAACCATCGGAGACTGTTGAAGTGATTAATCCCCAGAGAATACAGGGTGTTACGAACAAAGAAATGTTTAGAGATTCCATTCCTAGTACCAAGATCCTTGGTATTTGGAAAATAATATTTGCAAGAAGGATGGATAAATATTCATTTGAAATACACTAACCCCTGTTAATTCATAATATTGGGTCAGAATCTTTTTTTTTTTTTTTTTTCCACGGATTACTCCCCATTTTACCTACTGTAAAGAAAGGGGGGGCCGTATGAGGGGGGAATCTCATGTACGGTTTTGAAGGGGAGATCATTTCAATGGAATGAAAGACCGTAACGAATGTCAGCTCAATCGGAAGGGGAATATGCGGAAGCTTTACAAAATTATTATGAAGCTATGAGACTGGAAACTGATCCTTAAGATCGAAGTTATATACCATATAATATAGGTCTTGTGCATACAAGTAATGGGGAACATACGAAAGCTTTGCAATATTATTTCCAAGCATTAGAATGGAACCCATCCTTACTACAAGCTCTTAATAATATGGCCTTGATCTGCCATTACTTGTGACTATCTGTACCATAAAATAGCTTAGTTAATAACTACATGATTAAGGACAAAAGAAAAGCCTTTCTACATATGCACTGTCCCAAGTAATGGTTTTTATTAGCTGTAGCGAAAAAAAGCATCTCTCATACGAGCCCAAATTATGATAGATAAGCCTAAAATATTCATGGATAATAAATTCCATGATGATGAAGCACCATAAAGGATCTATTATTGAAAGAAGGTTCGGGCTAATATGATCAACTCTACTCATTGACAAGAATCAGGTATCAACTTATGTAATAAAGTTGATCTACTAAGCTATTGAGTAGTGGTGTAGCATCAGATCCTAAAAATGTGAAGTACTCCAACCAGAGAGTACTCTCCAAAAATTCTATACGGAAACTAAGTAGTTACCTTGCAAAAGACTTTGATTTGGACAATCGAATCTGAAGTATAGAAAGGATTTATACTTCATCCTTTTTAGGGTAGGAGAAAAGGTAGAACCTTATCATTGAATTGATTTGAAGTGAAATCAAACATTCATGTCATTGACTTTTTTAGTCCTTTGGTTAATATGAAATCCCAATGAATCATCTCTAATTCACTTAAATTTTGGAAATTTGGGTAGAGGAATAAAGAATAGTGGATTGAGCCGTATGAGGTAGGAATATGATTTATTTTGATGCAATAAAGTTATTAGTATGTTAATGACAATATAGATATTACAATTTTATGTATCATAATATTATATGAGTTAGTTAAAAGAGGGTGAAAATTATTTATATAGATATTACAATTTTATGTATCATAATATTATATGAGTTAATTAAATGAAGGTGAAAATTATTTATATAGAGTATTTTGGTTTTTATATAAAAATTAAATATAAAGAATTATTTTATATTTCACTATTAAAATATTTTAATTTTAAATATAAATAGATAATTCAATTCGACTTTAATGTTTAAAAATAAACCTAATTGACTATTAAAACATTTAAAGCTTCGGTATAAACTATTATTTCACATAACAGTATGGGTATTACAACTTTATCATATTATTACATCAGTTAATGAGGGTCAAAATTATTTATATATCTTTATTATAATGAGTGTTTTCGTTCCTATATAGAAGGTTAAATATAAATAATCATTTTTTAATTTACTATTAAAATACTAAATATCGATATGGATATAAATAATCATTTCTTAATTCACTATTTAAATCATAAAAATTCATTTTTTAACGTATAAATTAGTATTTAATTTTTTAAAAATTACCGTCAACAGCAGGATTCGAACCTGCGCAGGCAAAGCCCAACAGATTTCGAGTCTGTCTCCTTAACCACTCGGACATGTTGACGAGATGCAACAATATATATATATATATATGTTTATTTACAATTTATGAATAATTTCATTGAATAAGGTTTATCACACGCGGAAAATTGTCTTTAACTTCACGCCCTCCATAAGGTATATAATTCTTTTATAGAATAATTAAATCTTTATAATATGTTTTTACTGGGATTTCTATTATTTATAATATGCTAGAAGCTGCATGAAGTTATCCAATATTTGGCATTTTATGCGTCACTATTTTACGGTGCCAACTTCTCAAAACTCTTGCGTTAAAAATAGATGGTGCTAGAATTTAGCTTTAAGGGCTATTTAGCACTTTTCCGATAGCGGGTAGTTTGGGTCAAATTTCCACTTTGAAAACAAATTACCTAATACATTTTTTTTTCTGATTAATAAGAAAATATAGTAAAACCGGGATTAGGATCTCAGTGGTTTTTCCTTTGTGTTTAAACTTTAAGGATAAAGAATTCTATACTTGTTTCAACTTTGCTCTAAAACCCAGTGCTTATTATCATAATCATTGCTCTAACATGTCGTGTTGGATCATTTCTATTATATATTCTTCTGGCAGATCTTAAATCAATCATTTGCAGGTGCATTCACTTAAAACAGAATTTGTCTCGATCAAAAAAATGAACCAAAGGCAAAGTATTTGAAGAAGATCTTGCTCGGATATGAGTTGCAACGTTTCTTTGAGAGGTGATTTGCTTCTCCATTCTGTCAATTTCTTAAATCATTTGCAGGTGCATTCACTTAAAACAGAATTTGTCTCGATCAAAAAAATGAACCAAAGGCAAAATATTTGAAGAAGATCTTGCTTGCATATGAGTTGCAACGTTTCTTTGAGAGGTGATTTGCTTCTCCATTCTGTGTCTTATAGATGTGAGTGATGGAGACAGAGTTGGAAGCCTTGCAGAACTTTAATTCGGCATTTCCATGTATCTAGGTTTGATGAATTCATTGTGCCTTGATTATTTGCCCAATCCATATTGGATTTGGAGTCCCCAAAGTCGGTGAGAGTTGAGATTTCAAGCCAAGATGCACATAAAAGGACCCCAGAGAGCAAGGAGTTTTTCCCCTAAAATTAGAGCTAAAACCGCAGTGCCAGTGAAACCTGTAGAGTCAAATTACCTAATACCTTACCCAAGCTCATTCATCACATTTTTTGCAAGTTAAGATAAGTCGAACACCACTATAGCTTCTCTAACAATGCTAGTTCTGTGAACATGTTTTTATAATTTTCTTGAGTATATACTTCTTAAGAGTTACTCCAACCCCATCAATAACCTATCTAACAAAATGATATTTAATATTAATGTGTTTGATCTTACTGTGATAAGTTAGATTAGTAGTCAAATTAATAGCACTTTGATAATCACAAAGTGGATTCACCATTTCCCACACTCTTCCAAACTCGCCCAATAAACCCTTTAACCAAATTGCCTCCATGCATGTATGTGAGATAGTATATATTCTCCCTTAGTCATGGATAAAACGATTGTTTCTTGAAGCTTTGACACCCAACTAGTAGATCCTCACATAAGAGTATTAAATACACCAACTTAGATCCATCGAACACTGGATCTATCATGCGCCAAGAGGATTCAAATATCTCGAGGTGCAAACCTTCTTTTTGGAGTGTAGAAATTGAGGAAAGATTTGCAGCTCGAGGGATTTGATCCCTCTCGCCGCATGATAGATCCGATGTTAAATGGATCTAAGCTAGTTCTAGTTGAGGGAAACAATGTCACATTTTTAGATTACCATTATTATGTATATGTTTGAGATTAACTTCAAAATTCACATTATGTTTTCTTTTCTTGGAATGACCATATCATTCTCCTTTAATTTAGTTTGTGTGGCTTTCCTTGAATGGTTTGTACATCTGTGTTTGGATGCTTTGAGTCATTTGTGTGTTTATGTGGTTGGATTTTGATGATAATGTTTTTGACAGTTGTTGTGTTATATTCTTATATGTGTATGTAAATGTCTATTAGTAATTAGTTGGTGATGAAGAAAAGAGACAATCTTGTCAATAGTTTGCAAGACGATTGATACCAAACAACTATTTCATTTAATTTTAGATATCACAACTCCTCGCAACTAGTTAATTCTCAATAGTGTCCCTCCAGGCATTACTAAGTATATCTTAAAGAGTAGTTTTAATAATTTATTTCATCAAGATTACTCTTGAAATAAATTTTTTCTTTGCTAATGTTTGAAATAGCTTATTTCCTTCAAAAATATTTTGATGATTTTTTTATCTATAGTCTATTTAGCAAAGTCAAGAAATAATGTATTTTTTATTTATTTTTAATGAGTTATTAGAATCATAAAATCTTTACATTATTTGTTTCTCCAAACAATTATCACATCTCCTTCAACAATATTTTGATTTGTTTTGAATGTTTATAAATATATCTTTTCTTCTTGAGAATTTTATAAGTTATTCTATGCAATTACCTATTAGTAATTTTGAATATATTTTGAATATATGTAATTGTCTATTAGTAATTAGTCGGTGATGTAGAAGGGAGAGGATCTTGTCAAGGATTATTTTTCTTTGAAGGAGGATTGATTCTGCATATCTATTTCATTTTAATTCTAGGTATTGCAATTTTTGATAGCTAATTAATTCTTAATAATGTCCTTTTAGGTATTACTAAATATATCTTGATTTTTTCCTTAATAATATACAACATCAAGGTTAACAACATCTAATGCATCTAATGAAAGCAATCAAATAATATTATAAAACAACATCTATACTAAAACCAAGGCATCTAATGCAAGTAATCAAATGAGATTAGAAATCAAATTTACACTGAAATCAATGCATTCAATGAAAGCAATCAAATAGGATTAGAAATCCAAATCTACACTAAAGTAAATGCATCCAGTGCAAGCAATCAAATAGGATTAGAAATCAACATTTACACTGAATTCAATGCATTTAGAGAAAGCAATTAAATAGGATTATAAATCAACATCTACAATAAAATCAATGCATCTAGTACAAGAAATATTCTTCCCTCTTTCTCCCCTCCATCTAATCTTGAAAAATATTCTTAGTAATTTATAGTCTCAAGATTAACAACATCCAATCCATCTAATGTGAGCAATCAAATAGGATTAGAAAACAACATCTACACTTAAATTAATGTGTTTAATGCAAACAATCAAATAAGATTAGAAATCAACATCTACACTAAAATCAATGAATCTAATGCAAGCAATCAAATATAATTACAAATAAACATCTACACTCAAATGAATGCATCTAGTGCAAGCAATCAAATAGTATTAGAAATCACCATATACACTGAAATCAATGCATCTAGAGAAAGTAATCAAATAGGATTAGAAATAAACATCTACACTTAAATCAATGCATCTAGTGCAAACAATCAAATATAATTCGAAATCAATATCTACATTGAAATCATGCATCTAGTGCAAGCATTCAAATAGGATTATAAATTATCATCTATGCTAAAATCAATGCATCTTATGCAAGAAATCTTCTTCCCTCTCTTCCCCCTCCATCTATATCTATATCTCCCTTCACCTCTCCTTCTTTGTCTCTCTATCTCAACTCCCCCTCCCCAAACACACACACTCTCTCTCCCTATATGTCTATCTCTCCATCCTTCCCTCCCTTTTTATATCTCTCTCTTCTTCCCTCTCTTCACCTCTAATCTATATCTCTATCACCCTCTTCCTCTCCTTTGTCTATCTATATCACCTCCAAAGCATACACACTCTTTCTCCATTTCTATCTATCTCTCCTTCCCTCTTCCTCTCCCTCTCCCCCCTTTCTATTTCTTTTCCCTCCTTCTCTCCTCTCTTCCTCTCTCTCTCTCTCTGCCTTATCACTCCCTCTCTCTCTCTCCCTTTCCACCTTTATCTCTCTATTTATTTCTTCTTACCTACCTCTCCCTCCCCCTACAACTCCCTCTCTCGTCTTTCTCATGTCCTCTCTCTCTTCCTTCCTCTCTATCCCTTTCTCTCCCACCTCACTCTATCCCCCCCATCTCTCTCTCTTTTCCATCTGACTCTATCACTATATCCCTCCCTCTATCCTCTCTCCTCCCCCTCCCTTCCTTCCATCTCTCCTTCTTTGTCTCTCTATCTCAACCCAAAACATAAACACGCACTCCCCATCTCTCCCTTGTCACTCCCTCTTTCTCTCTCTCCACTTTTTTCTCTCTATGTCTTTCTTATTCACTCCCTCTCTCCCCCTCCAACTCCATCCCTATGTCTGTCCCTCTCTCCTCCTCTCTCTTGAGTCCTCTCTCTGGTCCTTCCCTTCTCTCTCTCTCTCTCTCTCTCTCTCTCTCTCTCTCTCTCTCCAATCTTGTCAATATCTCTCTCCCCCTCTCTCCTCCCTCCATATTTGTGTCTCCCCCCTCTCTCTATTACCCTTCACTCCCTCTCTCACTCCTCTCTTTCTCTCTCTTCATTCCTCCTCTTCCATCTCCTTCATTGTATCTCTTCCTCTCTCTTGTCACTTCCTCTATCTCTCCACCTCTATCACTCTATGCATTCATTCTTCCCTCCATATATATCTAGAGTTAATATATATCATGATATATTATATATTATAATATAACAAATTGAATATTATATTAAATTTAATATTGCACTAGTCCAAAGTTATTAAATTCGATAATATTAATATTAATATTAATATTCACATTATTCATATTGAATTTGACAAATTTTTTCTCCACGTACTTCTTTTGTCATAACAAAAGGTTACCATTTTTTTTTGTTTATTTCTATACACAAAATTTGTTTTACTGCTCCTAGATCCTTCATAACAAAATTCCTAGCCAATTGACCCTTTAAATTGTTGATTTCGACGATGTTTTTGCTTGCTACAAGAATGTCATTGACATATAAACCAAGACTATGAATATACTATTTAAATTTCTAAAGTAAACATAAATTTGGTCATATTCACTTCTAGTAAAAGTTTTATGCACCATGAAGGAATCAAACTTCAAGTACCATTTCCTGGGAGGCTGCTTCAAGCCATACACTGATTTTGTGAGTTTATAAAAAAATATTCCTTTGAAATCCATAACAAACCTTTTCTGTTGTTTTATATATATTTCCTCATCCAAATATCCATGTCAAAAATATTTTTTTAACATGTAACTTCTCTAACACAAGATCAAGTAAAGTAACTATTATTAATACTATATGAATGAAACAAGTTTAACAATTGGTGAAATTTTTCATGGACACCAATACATTCCATTTCAAAATATTCTTTTGCTACCAATTTCACATTTGTATCTTTCAGCATTACAATTAACAAGTTTTCCAATTTGTAGACCCACTTGCACCCAACAATTTTTTTGTCCTTTAGGAGTTCTACCAAATCCTAGGTTTTATTGTTCTCCAAGGAAACTAATTATTTTTTCATTTATATTTTCCATTTCAAACTTTTACTATCATCCATTACTTCCTAATAATAATAAGGGGTCTTGGAGCCCTGCAAATGCTCTTGTGCATGCTCTTATTATTGAGGGGCCTTGGAGCCCTACAAATGCTCATGTGTATGCTGTTATGATTGAGGTGTCTTGGCACCGTGCAAATGTTGATATTATGTGAGTAGTGATGTTATTCATAATCCCCATATGATTACCTAGAAAGTTCAATCGATATTTACTTGAGGATATTTTCCTTCATTGATTTCCCTAAATATGTCAAGGCTTCTATTGTTTGGACACCATCAGAGGTTGATGTCAAGTTTTGAACATAATAGGGGATAACTTTCCCCATGCATATGTAAATGATGTATAGTCTTGGAGCGTAGATGACATGAATCTTACCCTAGCTATAGGAGCCACGAAGTTAACATAAACATTAATATACTAAAGTTTGGAACTCATCCAAAAATGGAGGGAAAAATATCAAGTTTCTCGTCAATGGATAGTAAATAATTATGTCACGTTGTGCCTTCCCTATTTATGCATTGTTTATTGGAGTGGCACTGATTCACAGAGGATGCTCAATGTGGCATAGAAGAAATCCTCATTACTTGATGAGTAGATTCCTGCCGTGTCACACTAGGGTAATTTTTAGTATGTAGTGTGTTGAGTGTTGTGTCAAAGGGCACTAGGTGTGGGACATGCAAAATCCTTGTTATCCGATGTGGAGATTCATGATGTGTTGCACCAATGTAGTGGCTTTCCCATGATATATTGGGTATTGTGGCGTTGTGGAAAAGAATCAGGATGGGGAAATATTTCTCTCGGGAAACAAAATATCTATGTGGAATGAGATGGAGAAATCTCATTTAGCATTCAAAATTTTATAATGAAAAACCAATGGAAAAACATGAAAGGGTTCGGTCTTGTAGGATCCGTAGTTAAGCTAAATTTGAATATGCCACATAGGTTAGACTAGGCAATGTGGACATGACAGGGATGATGTTGAGGTACAGTGTTGATGTGATGCTTATGAAGCATGACACGTGGCATGAATAATTTACCCATTGGATGGCTAAGAATTCCACCTTTGGATGACATGCAGTGCCGTTAGAGGATGCCAGATGGTAAGATGACATGACCATGATGTCAGTAGGATGTTGGGAGGATGGTTGATGTGGGTAAGTGATGACATGAAATAACCCATGGTATGTGGCATGTGGTGCCACTTGGGTTGGATGTGATACGTGGCCCTAAGATGGAGTCTACATAGCATAGAGCCATGTCATTGTGTGCAACACCCCCTCCTCCTAGGTCCACCAAAGTAGGAAAGCAACTAGGAAAACATGTGATGAGAGAGGTTACTATAATGGATTCAATCTCCCTGGTGACCTTAAGGAAATGGAATTGACAAAACTCATCATACAAACACATCCACATCAACAATTACAACCCTAGGAGACATGTCAGCCACTCAAACATCTTGTCCCTACATCCAACTAATTTTTTAAGCCTCTTAACTCAAAGTCGCTCTCATGTTATAGGAAAGAAAGCGACCAAAAATTCAAATGCACTCTCATAGACCTTTGTGCCAAGGACTATGGACTTTTCTCAACAGACTTGTGTCAGCGACCCCGAGATTTGAGCCACATTTCTAGCCCAAAATCCCGACCTCTGCCCAAAACATGCTACAACCTTCATAATCCATTAAAGACATGATGACAATGATGATAAATAAAAAGTGAACCTCAATACTAGGCCTGAGCATCCCCAAATGGGACTAACATTCTGTCAAACACTTGGCATCAATGCAAACTATAGGTCTAGGATACAAGACAAAGCATAAATGGTTGAAAGAACTTATGAAACATAACTAGAAGGATCACCTCCTTCGCCATTGAGCTATTATATCATCAATTAGGTCTTGCATCCATCCTTTTAATAACTACCAGTAAATACATCAAATAACCATGACATGAACGAGTCACATAACACTACTTATAACCAGCATTAAACCATATAAATATCAGAGATATGAAAACCATTAAATTCACATATAAATGAGTAAAAAAGTAAGAGAACTTAGCTTTTATTAATCATAGGAAAATCCGACCAGGTTCGGGACTTCCACGTACCACCCGATGATAGACATGGCTGAATCAAATCTCTCTTTCAGCCAGTCACCCCCATGCCATATTCCAAACATGAGTGTGAAATCTCATAGAACAACCAATCCAAGAACAACGAAGGGAATCTAGAGGTTAAAGCGCCTCCACCCTCATCAAACCATGATCACACTAAAACTAGTGCTTCAATCACGATCAAACTGAAATTGGAATGCCATCGAGAATCCATCACTATCCTTGAGGAATTTTTTGTTTCCTTGTCACTTAGACTATACTGCAATCCAATCCCAGATCACTAGGCCCTAAAATGATACCAGTCTCTTGGTCTTTACCACAATCCAAACTAGGATCACTAGCCCTGAAACTGAGACTTCTCCCACAGACTTTACTGTGTATCCCTCCAAAACTGGTCAAGGGATTCCTAGGCCTTTGGGAATGAAACTTGAGACCACTTTCGCCCTGGATTATGAAATCCATCTGGAAAACCAAAGCTCAAAGCCGAAATAAACATCACAACAACATGGCATCCGAAAAAAGGTAAATCTAGGATGAAAGCCACTGTCATAACTCGGCAAAACCATGCCACTGACAGTAAGGGAACCATACACCAACATGCAAAGCCATGCATGTCCAAACCAGCTAGGAAATCACACAGGAAAAAGGTTACCTGCAAGTATTCTTGTTGAACCTACTTGATCCTGCTCTTCTTCTTTGAACCTTACTTTCCTTCCTTTCCCTTTGCTTTCTTTTCCTTCCTTGATCCAAATCTAGAGTGTTCCAAGAAAGCTCTACGTGACCAAGAGTGAGAGAGGGAGAGAGAATAATGAGAGAGCTCCAAACTTGAACTGACAAAAGGTTACACTGAACAAGCCTTCCAACTGCTCCTGAGAAGCCCTTTTATGAAATAGGCCTCTAATTTCTTCATTTTCCATTATTTTCCTTCAATTTCCTCCTCACATGCAACCTGTGACCGTTTAACTTTCTTTTCTCCTATTTTCTTTTATTTTCATAAATAAATGTGTCAAAAATGCCCTTTTTCCTTTTAATGCCTTTTCCTTAGCCTTTGGAAATGTTCCTTAGCCAAAACACACATTTTGTGATTCCCACTAGGATATCTTTGCCCGACATTCAGCTTGGAATACATGTCCCTTACCCATGGTCTTGTTTTCTCCTCTATTTACATTATTACATGGAATTTTCACTGGTGTTGTTACAGAACCCTCCCCCTTGGGGATGACCATCCTCGGTGTTAAACCACACCAATACCTCAGCAAAACCACTGAAAAACAAACATACTGCCCATGGAGCTTTATAACTTAGCTCATTGCAGTATTTATAATGAATGACCTAGTCAAAAGTAAAAAACCATGACAACATGACTAGATAACAACCATACCACATATTGTAGCTTTATAACACCTCAGTACGGTATTTACAATAGCCACATATATACATATGCACATTTTACCAACCAAAAAATAAGAGGAGAGGATGCCTATATCAATCAATAATGAAATCCATAGGATCACACCTCCACCCTCAAAGTAGTACCAGGATTCACCTCCTTCCCAAGAAGTGCAGAATCCACTGCCATAGTCAAAGTTGCATTCAATGTCTAACGCTATAACCCTACGCCAATTGTACGCTCAGTGAACAGTTATTGACTCATTGTTCTAGGGTGCACTCCTAATGTGCATCTAATTCCGTCTGGAAATGGTCATGACCAAAACAAATATATCTACGACCTTTCCTTCTCTGCTACACAGTCCCTTGGGAAATCTAGTTACTCCCTTCCTTGCAATCACTCACCTTCTAAGTTCCCCGAAATCCCCTATCTGAGGCGATCCATCCCTTGGCAAGGCTTCCTTGCATCGGAAGATACAAAAAACAAGGCGTATACCTACCTCAAAACCATCATACCAGTAATAGCATGCTCATGGCAATCAATGGAAACTATTGGGTACCAAGTGTCCCTCAATGGCCCTACTCTTGAAGTACTTTACCAATATACTTCTGCATGTTCCAATTTCTTTTGTTGTTGTTGCCAATTCTTGTAATTGATTTCAACCACTCAACTAGGCATGCTCATGCATTTACAAGCACATAATTTCCATTGGATTCAAATAAGTTGAAATAACCTCAAATCATACCTCATTAGTAGTTTGTAAATAAGGTACACTCGCAATCTTGCTCGCTTCCTGTCACAAATGTCAAACTAACTGTTTGATCAAAACATCATGTATAAGCATATCATGCCTGGTTAGCTCAAAACATAATCATCATAGATCAACATCATAAATCACATGTAACCATCATAAACCAGAATCATAGATCACATCTAATCATCATATACCAGATTCATAATTCACATGCATAATAAAACTGAAATAAAATGTTGATACTTATCATTTCATCAATCCTTAGCTTCTACCTTTGTCTTTATTCCATATGCACTTTGAATCAGTTGCCACACTAGACAAACACCCAATCCTTCTCCTCAACCATGTGCACATACACATAGTGTGCATCACAGACATGCAACTACACACGTCATAGAACACCACGCGCTACATGCATCTACACCAATTCCATATGTAACACATGTACACAGTACCACTTGTACACCACACCACCTGCAAAATGTGTGCACAGCATCACATGTACACAGCACCACCTACACAACGTGTACACAATACCACATGTACACTGCACCACCTCTACAACATGTACTTTGTACCACATGTACATCGTACCACATGCATGAAATGTCTACGATACGACATGTACATATCATCACATCCATGACATGTACACATCACCACATGAACACAATACCACATGTAAAACATGTACACGACACCACATGCTCACAACACCCCTTGTACAATCATGCACACAACACCATATGTACAACATGCATAAAACACCATATGTACAAAGTACTGCATATCCAACATGTACATAGTGTCATTTGTACATAATATCCAACATGTGAACAACACCATATTCATACAAAACCTCATATCCATCATGTCAATGGCACCATCTATACCCAACACTTCATATAAAATATTTACATAACACTATCTGTACCATCTTGCACATAACATTGCAAAAATAAAATGTAAACACGCTATGTATAGACAACACTGTATGCACATAACATCATAGATGCAACATGTACAACATATGCACAACAATAGTACTTCACATCCAAAATCACACTATCTCTACCAAGAAACCTTGCTCCCAGTGTCTTATCTATGCTTGTCCCAACATGTCGCAGGCCACACTAATTTAATTTCGTTGATGTATCCTTTCACATTACCTGTCATAACATAAACAATAGGCATAATACAATATCAATTCATATCCACATGATACTGACCTTCCATATTTGTCATGACTACTCTTCGCACTTGATTTATCATGAACCAGGAATATCTTCATGCCATTCATTCGCATAAGAAATCATTTCTCCACAAGAAGAATCAATGACAACCCTGTCAGACAACAACACAGACACATACATACATACATATATAATCATTAGCATAAAAAAAACATTGTCATATCAGACAATGGCATACATACATACATGTATACATATATAAACATCAACATAATCATGATCATAAAATAATTACCAAATAACATAAGGTCTAGGTTAATAGAACTTCCATATTTGTGCATAGCGTGCACAACATTAAGAACCACAATTCCCAACTTGGCCAAGGAATTTGGCACCTCATATCCATTGAATTTACCTTTTCTGGTCACCTATTTCATGGATGTACTGCCATCATCCATTTACATCAATGGACCCAACCTGTCCAACCGACTATCGTAGTCTTACCTTCCTCTGTGCTTACTCATGCACAAATCTTCATATTAGTCTTACATTACATGTTGGGTACCACACAACTCTCCCCGAGCTCTATTAAATTTCCCCTTTCTTGACCAATTCCTGAGACTCAAAACATAAATGGAAACACCAAGAACAAAACCATGAAAACCAATAACAACACGACATCACAATAAAGTGGCATAGATATGCACCAGACACACGCAAAATCACAAATCAAGCACAACAATCACAAAAGACTAAAAGTGCCAGACTAACAATAGACACCATGACTCAATCCCCATGGTTCCCAGTGCTTCTAAAGGAAATCTAAACCTGACTTCTTTGAGATTTCATGGCAACCTCTCTTTCCATGAAACTCCCTACATCATACTTCAATACACACATAATTGTCAGTGGATAAATAAACATGACAACATACTAGTTAATTTACCTTATTGTGCCAAGCACGTTGCCTTGTAGTTGAACACACCCATGCCATCTCTCAAGGGACTCCAATTCCCTTGAAAAATCCACCTATAGCTAGATACTAGCTAATATACATGTCTATGAATACATCACATATCCACATACTTTCAGACAAATCAAGGTTAAGAAGACTTCTTGTGTGCAAAGTGCTCATTCGTTTGGAATTAGGGTTTCCAAACAAAGACAAAAGGAATTATTTCCCAATTCCTTTCCTTTACCTTTTTACCTTGTTGCAATCGAGGCTTTCTATGTACTGTCCAATCATGCAACTGTTAGTTATGTAAACACATCCATTGTTACCTTCTCACGCTAATACTAAGCATGTTACCCTACAACTACTCACACATGTCAACCACATGTTCCATATCGAGACAATAATATCTATTAGTTTGAAATCACTTTTATCAAGGCTAACAATCATGTCATAATCCATAGTCAACTCATACTCCTTTGACACAATGCTACAATTATCACCTACCATACTCAAGTACATATCAACTGTCTCAACATCTATGTCTTAGTACAATAATCTTAAAACAAAATCATTTGAACACATACTCATATTATGGAATTCATCAAACATTCAACTAACTTTTAACAAACCATATCAAAACATCAACTAGACACCAAACACTCAAACAACAAATATATGTCATAATCAAACAATCAAGCACAAGATAGATGACATAAACAAGTTCCTAACTTATATATCTCAAGTGAGGCAATCTTGTATGCACAATAAATCCATATTAGCATGATATATCTTCACAATATATTAACCCAAACATAAATATGATAATGATATCCAAATAGTCAGTAGCTAGCATTTTTACATCATAAGTCATACACAATTATCATTCACACATATGAAAATTCAATCTGGACTAGTACAACAACACCATGTCACAAATATGTCCACTCATACCTGAATGTCATAACCCTAACCATCTGCACAGGCCAATCCAACTTAGTGTGAAACATATAACTTCAAGGTATAAATGTTATAACCCTAATCATTAAGCTAATTATCATTTAACAACAAAAAGTTAACCTATAAGATACTTCATCAATAACATATAACATAATCATCAAGTTAGCTAATATAAAACAACAATAGCAATGCAAACAACTATAGGTGACTATCATTCTTGACTATCTAACACATGTACATATAACTACACTAATCAACTAACATCTATCATGAATGTAACCATAACATCAAAAGACATGTACATACACCTAATGTGTATAAACCTAATGCATATAACAATCATTTAGTTACATACCTACATACCAAACATACAATACTTGTATGACGATTTTCTCTTACCCCAAAGTCTAATGCTGCAACTTTATTATGATGATATCAACCTGATGACCTAAATTTTATACCATGACTTCACACGGCATGTTTGACCTACCAATTGTGCATAACTATAACCAAGACCATGCATGCATAATCAACAACATATAGACATATAACATATGGGTACCAAACCATATTCACATCATTCTAGCTATAGCCCAATCATCAATGCATGACCATATCAACCACACAAACCATGACCTCATGCATGAAAACAACTATTACTCCATTGTACACATTGCCACATGCAACCATTAACACGCATAAGCAATGCCTACTCAACTACACATCTATGAACGCATGTAGTCGAGCATAAGTGATCAATTCTTGTAACCAACCTACAAGACTGATACATGTAATCAAAACATTCAAGAAAGCACCTTACCTACAATGGTGTAGTCAAGTGACATATGATCAACATGTAAGTGACATAAAACCATATGCAACTAGTCATATAATTCCGGTGATGCATCCCACAAAATCACATCAAGTTCCTCATGACAAGCTTATTACAATCATGATCCATCATTATGCAATGCAACAAGAACATGGAATGTAAGTGTAAGAGACACACATGCAACTGACATTCATGCATGACAAACACATTCACCCAAGGAGAGAAAAACCATGCTCTGATACCACTCTGTGGTATCAAATATGACCCGAAGAGAGTGCAACCCGCTCTCATACCAATTTGTAACATCCCCTCCTCCTAGGTCCACCCAAGCAGCCTACCAGTGGGGAAAATATGTGATGAGAGAGGACACTATAAGTGATTCAATCTCCTTGGTGACCTTAAGGAAATGGAATCGACATAACTTATCAAACAAACCCATCCACATCAACAATTACACCCCTAAGAGACATGTCAGCGACTCAGACATCTTGTCCCTAGGTCCCACTAATTTTTTAATCCTCTTAAATCAAATTCGATCTCAAGCTATAGGCAAGACAACGACCAACAACTCAAAGTCGCTCTCATAAGCCTATGTGCTAGTGATTATGGACCTTTCTCAGCAGACATGTGCCAACAACCTCGAGATTTGAGCCACTTTTCTAGCCCAGAATCCTGACCTCTACCCAGAACTTGCTACAACCTTGAGAATCCATCAAATACATGATAATAATGCTAATAAATAAAAAGTCAGCCTTAGGACTAGGCTTGAGCATCCCCAACCAGGAATGGCATTCTATCAAACACTTGGCATCAATGCAACCTATAGGTCTAGGATACAAGACAAATCATAAATAACTGAAAGAACTTATGAAACATAAACAGAAGGATCACTTCCTTCTCCATTTAGCTATTATATCATCAATTAGGTCTTTCACCCATCCATTTAAAAACTACAAGTAAATACATAAAATAACCATGACATGAACAAGTCACATAACCATGATTATAACCAGCATTAAATCATATAAATATCATAGATATGACAACCATTAAATCTACATTTAAGAAAGTACAAAATTAAGAGAACTTAGCTTTTATTAATCATAGGAAAATCTGACCAAGTTTGAGACTTCCATGTACCACTTGACAATAGAAATGGTTGAACCAAATCTCTCTTTCAGCCATTCAACCCCATGCCATATTCCAAGCATGAATGTGGGATATCATAGAACAACCAATCAAAGAAAAACCAATGGAATCATAAGGTTAAACCACCTCCACCCTCATCAAACCATGAACACACCAAAACTGGTGCTCCGATCACAATAGAACTGAACTTGGAATGCCATCAAGAATCCATCACTATTGTTGAGTAATTTTCCTTCTCATTGTCTCTTAGGCTTTACCACAATCCAATCCCTAATCACTAGGCCCAAAAATGAGACTTGTCTCTTAGGCTTTACTGCAATCCAAACCCAACTCACTAGGCCCAAAAATGAGACTTGTCTCTTAGGCTTTACTGCAATCCAAACCCAACTCACTAGGCCCTAAACCAAGACTTCTCCCTTTGGCTTTACTTTGTATCCCGCCAAAACTAGGCAAGGGATTCCTAGGCCTTTGGGAATGAAACTTGAGACCACCTCCACCTTGGATTCTGAAATCCATCCAACAAACCAAAGATCAAAACTGAAATAAACATCCCAACACCATGGCATCTGGAAAAAGGCAATGCTAGGCTGGAAACCATTGTCATAACTCAACAAAACCATGCCACCAACAGCAAGTGAACCATACACCAACATGCAAAGCCATGCATGTCCAATCCAGCTAGGAAATCACACATGCAAAAGGTTACATGAAAGTATTCCTACTAAAACTACTTGATCCTTCTCTTCTTCCTTGTTAGATAAACTTAACTCGGGATAGAATCAAAGTTGACCAGATAAAAATTGATGGTTTTGGGGCACATGGTATTGTGCACCCATAGTATTCTGCACGTGGTATTATATGTAATGGAGCTGATAAAAGGCTGGAAGGACTTCATTGTAAAGTAGGCCTGCAGGTGAGTGGTGAAGGCTCACTTGGTTAGATTGGCCAGGGTTTTGGCCAATGCTAATGAGATATCATTAGGTTGGGTTTTTCCCTGGATTTGGAGTTTTCCCATATAAACATGTGTGTTTATGTGTTTATGGTTGTTGCTATTTATTTTTTTATATTTATTCCTTTCAATAATTATTTATGTTATATAGTCAATTTATTAACAATTGGTATTAGAGCCAGATATTGGCTTCAAACGGATTCTTTGATTTCAGGGGTTTATAGGGCCTGATGAGATCACTGCAGCCTTTTAAAGATCTGGGATATATATCTGAAGAAGGCATATTTGGTTAGATGTGATCCAGAAAAGGGTTGCTGGTGCCGTGGCTGTGTTTTTGGGTTTTCCTGATTTGGAGATTTAGATCAAAAGCCATAGATCATTAATCAGGTTGCAGCTAAACCCCAACAGGATTGTATTTCTCTTTTAATTTGGCTTGGATCAGATCGAATCAGTCAAGAAAAATATCATTGTGTTGTTGGGAAAGTGGAAACATGTAGTTATTGTTATGCCTCAGTTCAGAATCGTATGGAGCCAGTGGAGAAATGCATGTGGGAAGCCAAGATGGACAAAAGCCAAATCGGGGAAGTCATTCTGGTGGGAGGGTCGAAACGCATACCCAAGGTGCTGCAACTATTACAAGACTTGTTCAATGGGAAGGAGCTGTGCAAGAGCATCAATCCTGACGAAGCAGTGGCTTACACTGCCGCTGTGCAAGCTGCTATCCTCACCGGAGAAGGCAACTAAAAGGTTCAGGATTTGCTCCTACTCGACGGACTTTCAACGTTTCTCTACTGACAATCGAGGAAGGAATATTTGAAGTGAAGGCAATAGCTAGAGACACCCATCTCGGGAGCGAGGACTTCGACAACAGATTGGTGAATCATTTCGTGCAGGAGTTCAAGTGGCAGCACAAGAAGGATATTAGTTCCAATGCAAAAGTGCTTTGGAGATTGAGGATGGCAAGCGAGAGAGCCAAGAGAACTCTCTCCTCCACTGCCCAGACCATGGTGGAGATCGAGTCCTATATGATGGAATCGATTTCTACGCAACCCTAACGCGCGCGAGGTTCGAGGAGCTGTGTATTGACTTGTTCAGGAAATGCATGGAGTTAATGGAGGTCTATGGGAGTGCATGACCTATGAAAATAGATCTGAAAGAAAAGAGAGGTGGTGATGCCCTGATGAAAGATGCTTCCAACAAGTGGTTTTCGAGGAGGCTTTCATTGTATATATGTTGCTGATTACACGTGGAAAAACGAAGTTGAGGAGTGACAACTCAAAAAAAAATTGTAGTCGAGCCAGATTTTGTGACTTTGTTGATAGTGCTTTTGAGCCCAATAGGCAACCATGGTTAGATACCAGCATATGCATTAATCGTGGTTCAACGAGAAAATTAAATTGAGAGAGGATGGGTCAGAGTAGCAGCAGCAATAAACAAAAAAAAATATTTAATGAAGTCAAAATTATTGCATGTAAATGGGCATACTACTGTAAGACCTAGTAAGGCATGTGTACCCCTAGATAATAACTAGTAAAGTCTGGTTAGACCTAGGTGATAGGGAGATGTCGGGTTAACAATACCCCGAGTAAAAAACTCTGAGGGGGGTAAGGGCTAAAGTGAGCGAGATTGTCTCACTTAGCAGGTTTGGCTGGAGTTAGTCAAGGAACCCCAAGTCAAGTTTAAGGGGGAAATTGTTAGATAAACTTCACTCGGGATAGAATCAAAGTTGACCAGATAAAAATTGATGGTTTTGGGGCACATGGTATTGTGCACCCATAATATTCTGCCCGTGGTATTATGTGTAATGGAGCTTATAAAAGGCTGGAAGGACTTCATTGTAAAGTAGGCCTGGAGGTGAGCGGTGAAGGCTCACTTGGTCGGATTGGCCAAGGTTTTGGCCAATGTTAATGAGATATCATTAGGTTTGCTTTTTCCCTGGATTTGGGGTTTTCCTGGATAAACATGTGTGTTTATGTGTTTATGGTTGTTTCTGGTTATTTTTTATATTTATTCCTTTCGATAATTATTTATGTTATACAATCAATTTCTTAACAGATTTCCTTCCTTTCCCTTTGTTTGCTTTTCCTTTCGTGATCCAAATCTAGAGTGACCGAAGAAAACCCTAAGTGACAAAGAGTGAGAGAGAGAGAGAATAATGAGAGAGATCCAGACTTGAACTGAAAAAAAGGTTACATTGACCAAGCCTACCAACTGATCCTGAGAAGCCTTTTTATGAATGAGGCCTCTAATTTCTTCATTTTCCATTATTTTCCTTCAATTTCCTCCTCACATGCGACCTGTGACCTTTTACCTTCCTTTTCTCCTATTTTCCTTTATTTTCATAAATAAATGTGCCAAAAAATCATTTTTACCTTTTAATGCATTTTCCTTAACCTTTTCCAATTTTCCTGAGCCAAAATACAAATCCAATGATGACCACTAGGATATCTTTTCCCAACATTCAACTTGGAATATGTGTCCCTTACCTGTGGTCTTGTTTTTGCCTTTATTTACTTTATTACATGGAATTTTCACTAGGGCTATTATATTGTGGATTGTGAACCTCTTGGTAATGTCTGCAGTACTCATTGTAGGGACCTCCAATAGATATGGATCGTGGAGCGATTTTTTTTTGATACATAACGTAAAGTTTTACATCCCAACATGTCGCATGAGTTGACTAGGATAGTTTCCAAAGGAAGGGTCTGGGTTACTGATGTGCTATGGCACAAAGATGTGGCAAGAACCACGTTAGTTCATAGTTCACATGGCAAAGCCATGCACACCACTTGGTAATTCCATGTGGCAGTACAGGATGATGTGGTACAGTTGAGGGGTCATGGTTTCTCTAATGGTTATAACTTTCATTCAGGAATCAGATTGAGATAAAATTGATATCACTGGAAATTTCTCGTTGAGCTGAACACAATGGTGGTTTTTATTTTAGATGTTTACAAATTTGGAAAATAAGGATTTTTATAACTCCACCCCCATAACAAGACCATGAAGGTCGAGTTAGTTTTAATGTAACCTCTTCCATAACCCAAGAATAACCCAAGGGACTGGGAGTGTGTGTTACAAAGTGGTATCAGAGCATGGTTCAACACTTAGACTGGATGGGCATTGAAAGTGAGAGAAAAAATTAGAGATTAAGGCTTAGCACTAAAATTGAGGAGGCTTGCATGCAAATGATTCAAGCTCACTAGTTTATCATTTTTAATTTTTTTTATGAAGGGAAAAACATGCTTTTAAACTTGTAGCTGTCATGAGTGTTAAATTTTGTAAGATGTTGATTGGTATGGGTATAAATGTGTTGATGCACTCTTTTAATTTCTTGGAATGCGTATTGACTATAGAATTGACTAAGTATGTTAAATTCATGTTTTGATATTAGAATTGTGAACTGATAGAATGGAAAATTCTAATATGTTAGTTTGTTTTCTAACTGAATTATAAGCTTGTATCTATTTTGGCTACTAGTCTTATTAAAAAGGTTGATTTCAAAATTGGTAATGATGTGAATATAAACATACTAATATGAACTTTTTATTCTTGGAATATGTCGCTAACATGAGTTATAGATATGTGAATATCAACAAATCAGCATGCTTCAAATCAACATGCCTAGTAAAGGCATGGGAAGCAAGAATTAAAAGGATGGACATCAGTGAGGTAGAGTGTAGCGTGGGCCAAGTTTATCATGAGTAGGAAAGGGAGAGTTCCCTTGAAAGAGAAGAAGCATTGAAAATATTGAATGATGAACTGAAGAGACGCAAGCTAGAAAATAAAAACCTCATTAGGAAGCAAAAGGAGCAAGAAAGTATGAACACAATGCTGGTATAGAATCTATCATACAAGAAAGGGTCATTATAATAGGTATCAATTTCTAGAGATACATAAGAACATCATGTTGACAAAGCTAGAAATTCTCCTCGTAATGCTGAAAAGAAAATAAATCCAATTTCATGTTGGCATTGTGGATAGTAACATCTCAGAAGAGACTTCCCTAACCAACAATGAAAGAAGAAGAGTAGTTCATGTGAATTCCAAGTGCATGAATCAACAACCAATCACACTAAAGGAAGTGACTTGAATAAGAAGAGAGATGGGAGAGAATTCCTTGAAGCTCCTTGAAATGTTGAACAATCCCTTCTTGAACCATTTATAGGGATGTTGACATTTTGAGGTTGTTATAGACCTCAAGAAAGACTATGACTCAAATTTTGTGCATATGTTGGTGATTGACACCCTAAACACCAAAAATCAAGGGATTGAATTTGTTGGGAATATGGATGATGTGTGAAAGGGAATTTTTTGCATGCCTTTGTTATTATCGTTGACCACAATTTTATATTTCTTTTGTTGTTGACTTTGAGCATGGGCATGCTGCTTTACCTTTTGTCACGTGTTTTATATCATGGTTTTTCTTTGTTTTTATATTTCTTCTTGCTTTTTGTAGTTTGTTTTTGGTGGTTTTTTTGGTATGAGAAAGGAAAGAAAAGGGTTTCAGAGAAGAGCCAAAGTTAAAAAAAAAAAAAACAAGAAGTGCAAGACCTTGGTTAAACCCTGTGCATAAGAAAAATGGCAGTCAAGGGGTGTAAGAAAATGATAGAACAACTAAAATGGGTCTAGCAGAGTCCAATTGAATAAAATGGAATGTCATGTAACAACCATGAGAATGGCATAAAAAAGGGTTTCTCTTAATCAAAATTGTGTATGGTTGGTGTATGCACTCTTTATTTTATGAATAAGAGAAAATGCAATGAAGGTATAATGATATTATCTTGGCTATAAAGGTCATTGGTTGAGAACCATCATAATAGTAAGATATGTGGTTAATCTTTAAAATATGATCATTGTGTGAATTGCATGAAATTGGAATTTGTATTTTCCATGTTTTGAGTAATTCAGTGAAGATATTTAATAGGATTTCATGCCACATGTAATATCCATTGGGCAAGTGTGTAAAGTGACCTACTGTCGTTAACTACTAGTGTTAAGGAACTTGCGCTTATGCTTTTGACCTTTGTTGTGTTCGTAGATGAAAATAATAGAGATTGGAAATTGACAACATATTCTTAGCATGGATGAGGACACGTTGGAACTAAATGCAAATGAAAATGCATGTATGAATTTTTCATTGAAATAGATGAATAGAAAAGTTGATGTAATTATGACTAATATGTGGTGCTACGACCATTATAGGAATTATTAAGAATTATAATAACATGAATGTAATCAACCAGTTGGATGCATAAAAAGTCTTGAGCTAAAAGCATCGGTATTGACAACCAAGGTAAAAAGGGTAAAGGAAAGGAATTGGGTAAGAATTACTTTAGTTGAAATTGAAAATGGTTGTTTCAAATTAATGTATGCTTGTATGGATACCATGAAGCGCAATGGTGAAGGTTCCATGGAACCTTGCAATAACTTTTGTAATGTGGGCTGAGTGAAATGGAGAATTAAAATTTCTATTGAATTTAATGACATGCATATCTCATGTTTGACTGATTAGTCTCATGAAATAAATGTTTAATTTCATTATGAAATGCTTGGAATAAATGTGACATGCATATACAATTCAATGATAATGTCAATTTAATTTATTTGAATTTAGTTTGAGTTCTAGAAATATTACAGGTGTAACAATTTGGATGTCACTTAGGGCTATTATGAATTTATGCAAACTTTGTGTGTGTGTGTGTGTGAAAAGGAGCCCAAAAACATGATTAGAAGTCTCATAGTTATGAGATCAAGCTTATAGATGAATCAAGGATTAGGCAACTAAAAATTTTGTTTTGAAATTTTGAGTATACCTCATGAAATAACTTAATTGTTGTAACACAATTGGCATGATGAAGATGGGTTTTTAGGAAGAAGATTATCAATACGAAATTGTGGCTAGTTGCACTTTTTTTTATCTCATCGGAGCAAGTCATAACTGAGACCGCGAAAATAAAACTCCATGAGTAGTGTAGTGGAGCATGCCAGACCATAACTTGGTAGTAAGACTTCATGCAAAGGTCATTAGACCATGACAAATGGGTATTGAGATGTAAGACTGTAATGACTACCCCACCTAGGAAATCCCTTACATAAGTAGATTTCCCAAAATGGGGGTTTCCTAGGCCTGGAAGGGTGACTGATTGATGGGGGCCTATGCAGGAAAGCCCTTGGACAGGTATACTACTCAAAATGAGTGTTACCTGGGCCCGGAAGGGTGAGTGACTGATAAGGGACTATGATGGAAAATCTTTGTCTAGATAGACTATCTAGAATGGAGTTGCATGGATCCATGAAGGTGAGTATCTAGTGGGAGAATAAATATGCCCATGATCATTAGGATTAGAGCATGAGGAAGCATGTTTGGAGCCATACAAAAATATTGTGTGGAGCAGTGTGACCACCATAGAGCACTTGCTTTGGGTAAGAACCACTTAGTGAGTTGGATTTGAGGATAACGTTGTAAGAAAAGACTATGTGGAGTAGTGTGATCACCACTGAGAGCTTTCCTTCGAGTTTATAAACCACTCAATGAGCTGGATTTGAAGATAGAGTTAACTGAAGATTGTGTGGAGCATGCACAATACTAAGTAACACATATTTCATTAAATTTGGAAATAAATAATGGATCTAGAATTTCAAAATAACCAAAAAGCTCAATTCTATTAATGTCCTTGTAATAAAAAATTTCCATTTTTAACGAAATATGTGTTAAGTGCTTGCTTCAATTAATAAACCACTCAGTGTAGAAGCAAGGAGGAAGCCACAAAGATAAGTATTAATTATTAGATTAAAGATATTTTTGTTTTAAGTTATGATTTAATATGTTTAAAGTTTTTATGATTAAAACTCATAATACTCATGTGCCCCTGATTAGGAGAGTAAATGAATTGTCTAACATGAGTATATGAGATTGACTGCAAGGAAACTGACATCAACCCAAAAATATCACGTGATACAACAACATAATGGCGCTGAAGATTTTAAGAACTAATCCATTTTGATGACACTGGAACCCCGTGACATGAATTGATTAGCATGAAGAATGTCATGATACATGTGTTGTTTTATTAAAGCAAGGAAGAGGTATGCCTTGATTGAAAAGACTCTTCTTGTGTGAGGAATCTTTGTTAAGGAATGGATCACCTAAGGGATTAAGGAAGAAGAGAATGGGATGCTGAACTTGGAATATCTGTGATTGCATGGAAGAGGAGCTAGATCACCCTAGTGACTGATGAAGCAGAGAAGGGGATGTCAAAATTGCAAGGTGAGTTGGTTTTGCAGAATCATATGCATACTCATTGGGATTAGATATGCATGAGGTGTGTGTCGGGCAACAATGAGGTGAATGGATTCCCTGAAGGAGCATTAAGCATAGTGGATGGCATGGATGGACAATGGAGGCAGACCACACTCTCGAATCAAGTAGTCAAGTAGGGCAAAGTGTAGTGGAAGCTTGTTTGACTAGATGAAGCCACTTAGTAAATGGCAGATTAGATGAGGGTGTCTCACTGATTTTTGTTTACCATATGTAAATTTAAAGGAGTTGTGTATATATAAAGCTCACTATTTGAATTTTGTGTTTTGTGTATAGAACATTGAGGATGGTGTTCCTTTAAGGGGGTGGGGTTTGTAACACCCATTATGTTGACCCATATTTTTGTAAATTAAATGATGATTCTGCAATGTCAAGATGGAGGATCATGGCTAGCTGAGACATTATGTAATTATACAATAAAATAAAATTTATTTTGTTGTCTTGAGGAGTGGGACTAAAATATCCATGGTCTGAGGGAGAGCTACAATTAGGCAGGCAAGTGTGACATAACACCCCACCACTAAAAAGTTACAAATAAATGATGGGGTAGGGCAGATTCCCACACCCTTCTTGTTCATCCCATGACATGAAAAGAAGACGAGGGAGACAGGAGAAAATAAAAAAAGGAATGCAAACAAATAGGAAAAAACTAGGAGAGGAGAAAACATTGGTGAGGGAGGAGCGCAGAAAATGCTAGATAGTTATGGTTGAGAATTTTAACTCATAGCTATTTTGGGTATGATCCCTAGTATTGATGCACTGGAAAAATTGACTGTGGTCTCCAAGATGAAATATTAGTGGGAGGCTCAGAGGAGGAATTGGGTGTTGACTGCTTGTTGTGAAGCTAATAAACCTCTTAGTGCTAGTATAGTAAGTTGATGACCACCTATAAATAAAACCCCATACTCCTAGAGGACTAAGTGATACCTTAGCTAAACTTGAGTTATAATCCCTGAGAAGCACTCCCATAAACCATGCATATGGCTCGGGGGTGGACAATTGTAAGAAATATTGTGGTACAACTAGCCTACAATTGAGTGGAAAATCAAAGTTCCTCCTTTAGTTGCTAGTCAATAACTCAATTTGTTAAGTATATTTTCATGTATAGCGATTGTGTTATAAAGGAGTGACAATGCTTTTTTTATAACTATGAATGCTTTTGCATTATTAATAATGGAATGTGATATTTATGGCTATTTAAATTGAGATTCTCATGTGAATGATTTCCCAGTTGGGGAAGGTTTGCTGATATTTCCCTATTTTGTGGATGACTCCCTATGTAGTAAGACTCCTTATTTGAGACCCATGAATTAATTGATGCACTCAACAAATATTATAGTGTGAATGGTGTTAAATTACTAGATGTATTAGAAAAGTATAGTTTTAGTGTGAAAATAATGTGATGTTCTCTTATCTCTGATGATATGCCTCATTTATATGCTCTTATGATCGATGGATCTTGGATCCTCTTAAATTCTCATGTGTATGCTCTTATAATTGAGGGGTCTTGTAGCCTTGCAAACATTGATATTGCATGAGAAGTAATGCTATTAATAGTCCATGTGGGAGTATTTATAGATTTAAAGTGAGCTCTATATGAGGTGATTTTCCATCGGTGATTTCCCTGGAGATGTCAAAGTTCTTGTTGTTCAAAGGTTGTTGGAGGTTGATATCTAGTTTTGAACATAATAGGGGACAACAAGCCCCATGCATATGTAAACAGACTATATTCCTAGAGTGTAAATGACAAGACTCATACCTTAGCTGATAAGATCCATGGAGTTAACATACACATGAATTTAATGAATTTTGGAACTCAGACAAAAACGAAGAGAAGAACATAAAGTGTCTCGTTAATGGATGGTAAATAATTATGTTGTGTTGCACCTTCCTTGTGTATGCATTGTTCACTAGAGTAGGACTAGCTGATAGAGAGTGATAGGTGCAGGATGGAAAAAATACCTGATACTTGAAAAGGAGATTCATGTCACATCACACTAGGGTAGTTATTTGTATGTCATGTGTTGAGTGTTGTGATAGAAGCTACTGGGCACGAGATGGGAAAAATCCATATTACCTGACATGGAGATTCATGAAGCGTTGTTCCATTGTAGCGGTTGGATTGTGATAGGTTGGATATTGTGGTGCTATGGAATGGGATTGGGACAAGAAAATATCTATCTTGGGAAAAAAACATTTGTGTGGAATGAGATAAAGAAATATCATTTAGACCAGAAATGTTTATAGCACAAAACCAATGCAAAAACATGAAAAGGTTGGGTACTATGGGACCCTCAGTTGAGCTAATTTGGTATGTTCCACGTAGGCTAGATTGGTCAATGTGGATATGACGGGGATGATGGTGAGGTATACTGTTGACGTGATGCTTATGAAGCATGACACATGGCATGCATAGTCGACCCATTGGATGCCAATAAAGCCACCTTTTGATGACACGTGGCACCATTAGAGGATGTGACACATGGAAAACTAACATCACCATGATGTTAATGGGACCTCTGGAGGATGGGTGACATGGATATTTTATGACATGGCATAGCCCATGGTATGTGGCATGTGGTCCCACTTGGGGTCGGATGTGATATGCGGCACCAACATGGAGTATGCATAGAAAAGAGCCACATCACCATGAACTGTGGACCTACCAATAATGTTCGTAGTACACATTGCAGGGAGTCATGGTAGATGGGGGTTATAGAGTGGGAAATTTCCCTGGACATAACATAAGGTTTTACGTCCCAGCATGACGTGTGAGATTACTAAGATAATTATCAAAGGAAGGCCATAGAGTGTAGATGTGATATGGTGCAAGGACGTGGGAAGAACCACGTTGGTTCATAGTTGATGTGGAATATCCATGCACGCCACTTGGTAGTGCTACATGGAAGTACATGTTGATGTGGCAGGGTTGAGGGGGCCTGATTTCTCTAATGGGTATAACTTTCAATACAGGAATCACATTGAGATAAATTTATATCACCAGAATTCTCTTAAGAGGTTGAAGGCAATGGTAGTTTTCATTTTGGATTTTGAAAAAGTTGGAAAATAAGGATTTTTGTAACCCCATCTTCATGATGAAACCATGGAGGTCAGGTTGGTTTTAATATAACCACTTCCACAACCGAATAATAATCCAAGGGGGTGGCAGGGTTTGTTATAGTTCCCCATCAATAGTAATCAAAGAAATGGATGAAACATAATATCCATACCTCTTAGGAGGATTTTCTTCCATGTAGATCCCCTTAGTGTTGGTTGTGGGATTTCAACATTTTCTTTTACATTTTTGTGTCCATGCCATCTTCTCCAAAAAAAATTCTTCCTTCTTCCTAGTTTATGTAGATGGCTAAGTCTCCAACTCAATTTGTTGATTTTGTGGTACTTGTTCTTGTTCAATTTCAACTTCTATAATGTTTTATTTTATGAGAGGGGATTCATCAAATATTGCATATCTAATAATGATTATTTTGTGGGAATTGGATCCTACAATATATATCCCTTAAATGCATCATCATAACCAACAAATAAATGCTTCTTTGGTTTGGGGTTTAACTTAGAATATTGATTTTTAGGAGTAAGAGAATAATCTTCACAAGATATTTTTTTTAAATTTGAGTAATCACAAGAATGATTTATCCACACCTATTCAGTAATATTACAATTTATTGTAATTTATCGTGGATGATTTACTAGATAGTAAGATGTAATAACTACTTATGCCCATAACTCTTATTTCAAATTGGAATTACTGAGCATACTCTTTGCTCCCTCCATAAGAGTCTTTTTCATAAATCATGCCATGGAATTTTTCCAGGGAATGGATAATGTGGTTTTATGTCTTTCAATCCCAACTTTCTTGCAATCTTTTTCAAATTCCAAAGATGTGAACTCACTTGCATTATCTATCCTTAAACACAATTTATCTGACAATTCTCTTTTCAACTAAAACTCTAAATTGAATAAATAATTTAAGCACATTGGCTTTTGTTTGTTTTGAGAACATAGACACATGCCATTCTAGATTAATCATCTATAAATGTTATTGTTATGTAACCAACTCACAAAATAGAAGAAAAGATAGATCAACGACTTCAAAATCAACTTGTTTGAGGGGGAAACCTTCTTTACATTACACAAATGAGCAATTCTTGGATGATACAAATGACAAAATCTCCTTTCTATATATAGGAGTCTAAGGGGTCACATATAATCAAATCCGACATAACAATAATAATATAAGGTCGCAACAATAAAAATAATGGGCTTCTATGGGGCACAATAATAGCAATATGGGGACAATAGTGGCACAATAATAACAATAATGGCTACAATGACAATAGTAACGGGGGAAATCACTAGTATTATAGGGACCTAACATGCCCCTCTACTTCAAAAAATGTGTTGTCCTTAATGCTTGAGTAGTTATGGATGCTTCTTTATAAAATTCTCATCCTCCCATGTGGAATCGTCAGCGGGTAAGTTCTTCCACTTGATGAGATACTCTGAAATTGATCGATTCCATAGTTGTCGAGTCCTTGTTTCTGTGACTGCTTCAGGTTCCATTATGATTTTTCCTTCCTCGTCAAATTCTGGTAATATTGGTTGAACTGTGATCTTTCACCTATAACCTTATTTAAGCATGAAACATGGAAAACTAGTTGCTCTTTGAAAGCTCCAGGAAGCTCCAATTTGTATGTCATAGTACCAATATTTTGTAACACCTTGTACAGACCATAATATTTTGGTGATAATTTATTATCCTTCTTAGCTTTCTTAAAGGACATTTGTTTATATTTTTGTTTCCATAGTAATACCCAATAACCTATATCAAAACTTCTTTCGCTGCGATGTTGATCTGCCTGTTGTTTCATTCTATTCTGCGCCAAAGTGAGGTTATCCTTTAAGAGTTGGAGAACTTGTTGTTGATGCTCGATGTGACCTTCCACTGCTTGAACCTTAGAATTTTCTCTTAAATATTATGTAATTGATGGTGGATGATATCCATAGTTCCGTAAATTGGGTCATTTTTGCTACAGTATGGAAGGAAGTGTTATACCACCATTTAGCCAGAGGAAACCATTTGACCCTTTGTGTTTGTTTATCAGATACAAAGAAACGAAGATATCCTACCAAACATTTGTTTACTATCTTAGTTTTCCCATCAAATTGAACATAATAAGATGAGATATGAGCTAAGTGAATACCAAGACAAGAAAATAATTTTGTCCAAAAATTTCAAGTGAAAATGGGGTCTCTGTCGCTTACAATAATCTTTGGGTTTCCCTGTAGCTTTTGAATTGTTTCCATTAATGCGGTAGAAATTGTATTAGCTTTAAAAGGATGAGATAATGCACAAAAGTGTGCTTACTTGGTAATTTTTTCAACTACTACCATCATGACACTCTTTCCTTCGGACTTGGATAAAACTATGATAAAATCCATTGAAACCTCCTCCCAACATTGGCTTGGAATGGATAAAGGTTGTAATAGACCAGGGGTATTAATTGTTTCAACTTTATTTTGTTGGCAAACCAAACAATATTCCACCACAAACTTTTGAATATATGATTTAAGGCCATCCCAAAAAAAATCCTTCTTAACCCTGTGGTAAGTTTTTAAAAATATTGAGTGCCTCCTAAGGGAAAGGTGTGCAATTCCATAAGAATATTTTGTTTGAGTTGGGAATTCTTACATAGGTATAAGCGATCTCTGTACCATAACGAACCATTTTTCCAGCTAAATGTATCATATGTATTGAGATCTTGTTTTAACTTTTGAATGAGTGCCCACACTTCTTCATCATTCTTTCATTCATCCCTTTCTTCGTTTATCAATCTGGTTGGATAATAGAAATGTCGTAAAGCAATGCTTCTACATCCTCATCCTTTCTTGAGAGTGCATCTGCCACAACATTTTTCCTCCTTTTTTGTAGATGATTTCAAAGTCACAACCAAACATCTTTGTGACCCATTTTTGCTGCTCTTGTGAAGCTAATTTTTGTTCTAAAAGGTATTTAAGACTATCATGATCCGTTTTTACCTTAAAGTGTCTTCCCATTAGGTAGGGTCGCCATTTCTTAAGTGCATGTAGTATTTCCAACATTTCCTTCTCATAAGTAGCTTTGTGTAAACACTTTCCTTTGATTGGACGACTTTTGAAAGCAATGTGTCTTTCTTCTTACATTAAAATAACACCAATTCTATTTCCTAAGTCATAATAAAGGTTTTTATGAAGTCTGGCGTAGCTAAGACCGGTGCTTGGCACATTGCCTCTTTAAGATGTTCAAAGGTTTTCATTTCTTCTGTAGTCCATGAAAATGCATATTTCTTCAATAATGTTGCTAGAGATCCTATTATTCTCCCATAATTCATAACAAGCTTGCGATAATACCCTATCAACCAGATAAATCCTCGCAGATGATTTATGGATGTGAGGGTTTCCCATTCCTTAATGGCTTTAATTTTTCTAGGGTCTATCTTAACACCTTAATGAGATACAATATGACCCAAATATTCCACCTCTTGTACTCCAAAGAAACATTTGAAACTTTTTGCATATAATTGTTTCTCCTTCAATAGTTTGAGCACCTTGTCAACATGTTAAACCTGATCCTTCCAAGACTTGATGTAGATTAATATATCATCAAAAAATACTAACACAAAATTTCGAAGTAGGGGTTTGAAAATTGAATTCATCAAACATTGAAATGTAGAAGGTGCGTTGGTAAGGGCAAAAGGCATGACAAAAAATTCATAATTACCCTCGTGAGTTCTAAATGTTGTTTTCAGAATGTCTTTAGTTTTTATTCTCAATTGATGATATCCAAAACCAAGATCCAAATTGGTGAGTAAATTGATCCATGCAATTCATCCAATAATTCATCAATGATAGGAATGGGAAATTTATCTTTAATAGTGATCTTGTTGAGCTCCCTATAATCCGGACACATGTGCCATGATCCATCCTTCTTGTGCACCAATGATATTGGATTAGAGAAAGAACTTTGACTAGGTTGAATTATACCATACTCTAGCATTTCTGCAACCATACGTTCAATTTCCCTTTTTTGGGCATAGGGATATCTGTAAGGCTTGATGTTTGGAGGAACACTTCCTGGAATCAAATGAATAGCATGATCATGATCACGAATAGGTGGGAGGAATTTGGGAGTATCAAATACCTTGGAACGATTCCCAAAGGCATTTTGGAGATCTGGAGAAATAGGTGATTTCGATGTGGGAACCTCTAACAAACACAATTGTTCAATTACGCCTTGTTGTTATTTCTTTAGAAGCTTTGTCATTCCATTAGAGCTAATTATATTTCTCGGTTTCCCTGCGATACCCCTTAATTCAAATTCCTTTCCTTCTAAAAAAAAATCATGAAAAGTTCTTGAAAATTACAAGCTATTTTACCCAAGTATTGTAGCCATTGGACTCCTAGTATGACATCAGCACCACCCATTGGAATGGAAAGTACTAAGCTATTCAATACATATTCTCCCATGGATAGCTTGATATTATGGCACTTTCCAGAGCTATTTATAGTTCCTCCACTTGCAACCATCACTTGATACTCTAATGTTGGATAAATGAAGCAATTCAATTCCTCGGCTATCTTACAATGAAAAAAATATGGGTACTTCCCAAATCAATCAACAATATTACCTTTTTCTTCTTGATATGTCCTTCTATCTTGATAGTTTGAGGAGTGGTAGTTCTAGCCAATGCATTACAATATATGGTCAGAATCATTTCTTCTTTCTCTAGGGTTTGTTCCTGGTGTATATCCTCTTCTTTTGACATTTCCTGTTCCTTTTCTTTCTCCTCTTCACAATCTATGTAAAATAATTTATTCTCAGCACACTTATGAACTTTAGTTTATTTTCTATCACAATTGTAACAAAGCCCTTTTGCTATTTTTTCTTCCAATTGTTGTGCTATCAACCTTGTAGGTTATGAATGGCTAGGGGCAACAACGCTTCCATCTTTATAGTTGTGAGTGGTAGGATTCCTTGTTTCCATAATTTTGCTTTCCATTTTTCTTGCCAACCTGAATTCCTTCTCCATTGAATCAAGTTCCCAAAGGTGAACCTCATGTTGGATGTTATCCTTTAAATTTCCTTTGAACATATCAATCCTATGCTCCTCCAGAATATCTTTTACCTTTATATTCAATTTTTGGAAGTCCTCAATGTGCTCCATCATTGAACCCTTTTGTTTGATATTTATCAATTGGCTAGAAAAAGTGTTTCTTTTGTATCCTCGTAATGTGCTATGATTTATTCCGTAAAAATTACCCAAGTGACAATTTGTTTACAAGAGAAAAGCCATCGATACCATACAAACTTATTTGGTTCCAAATATAAAGTTGCAATGCGTACCTTTTGTGTGTTTTGCACATTATGGAGATCAAAATATTTCTCCATCTATAGTATCCATGTTACGAGATCATTGCCATTCAACTTCCTCATATCAATCTTTGGAAGATGGTGGGTCTTCAATCCAATGTTAGAGTCTATTAAATCATGATTAACATTTCTTTTGCTCTCATCATGAGTTTCCTTTACTACCCTTTCACCATTAGCAAGAATTTCTTGTAGCAACTTTGTCAAATTTGTCTTCAAATCTTCCATGTTGCCTTTAAGTTTTTCTTCTATACCATCAATATTAGCTTCCACGCCATTCATGTTAACTTCCACACATTGATTTAAACCATCCATCTTAGGTTCCATGCCTTTCTTTAAATCATCCATCTTAGCTTCTGTTACTTTTTGTGAGAGTGAATTTTGTTGCACTTGGTCTCATAATTTTGGTATATCATGTTGTATTTCTTCTTCTTATTCATGAGTCATGCAGCTTTAATTTTGCTTACTAACTATTTCCATTTTCTTTCTTCGAGGCATCAATTAATGATAATTATGCTTCATTATGCCCTTTTAATTCCTTCAAACTAATTTTTCAAACCAAACTTATGCAAAATTTTAAAAAACCTACACACATTTTTTCATTTTGTAGGAGCTCGATATTGAATCTATTTTATCACTGTAATTTCAGATCTTCAAGATTTGAAATTGGGTCTTGCGATAGTGCTCTGAGTCCTGTTTCCATCCCCTCAATTCATATCAATATTGGATTTTCCAAGGAACAATTATTCCAAAGCTCCCATGATGACCTAATTATAGACTCATTCAGTAGAAAGAACTTGTACCAAGTTCCACATGTCATTGTTTTGACCTTAGGACCTAAAACTGATACACAGAAAATCATAGGCCATCCTCTTTCTGTAACTTTTGATGAAATTTTAATCTGATGCTCAGAGAGAAAGTTATGATGATTTTCCCTAGGTCACATGTTTGAGATATAATTCAGGAGCCTGTAAACACCATAACTTCCTTGGATCCTATCTCCAAAAATATAGCGAGAAAAGATTTGAAATGCGGACCCGAGGTTCATCAAGATTTCTGCTCAAATCGGGTTTAATTTCAGCTTCTAAAACGTAGTAGAAAAAAATTATAGAGAAAATTCCATGATGATCTGTTCGGAGCAGCGAAACCCTAAAATCCAAAGGCTCTAATACCAAATGTCACGTAACCAGCTCACAAAATAGAAGAAAATATAGATCAGTGAATTCAAAATCAACCTCTTTGAGGGGGAAACCTCCTTTACATTAATCAAATGAACAATTATTGGATGATATAAATGACAAAACCTCCTTTCTATATATAGGAGTCTAAGGGGTCACAATATAATCAAAGCCGACATGACAATAATAATATAAGGACACAATAATAACAATAGTGGGCTTCTATGGGCACCAATAAGAATATGGGGACAATAGGGGCACAATAACGACAATAAGGGCTACAATAACAATAGTAATGGGGGAATCGCTAGTATTATAGGGACCTAACAGTTACAAAATATGACAATCCTCCAAAATAAACTATAGGGGATGGTACCCAAACATCTAAATGGATATAATCTAGAGTACCTTTACTTGTATGACTACCCATTTCAAAATTTTGTCTACATTATTTCCAAAAGACGCAATGCTTGTATAAATTCGAATTCAAATATTTTAAATTCCTATGAGAGCTTAATATGGAGCCATAAGGGCACCTTGAGGTAGTGTTTGAACATGTGGTTTCACCCAAAGAGAAAATATTAAATGGTTTCGTGACTCATGCACACATGAGTTGATCGAATCCCACCCCCATGTCCTCATTTTGTATTTCAACTCTGATCAATGTGACACACCAAGGGAATGAAGTGGACATCAAATGAATTGCCTTAGCTCTAGGCCATGGCTACCACCAACATGCTCCCCCTCATGTTAATAATTAACTCCATGTCTCCAATTGCCAAGTTGTAACTCTACATGGGATATTACATTGAATATAAGTGTGTGACCAAGGTCTCCTAAATGAGAGAGGGGATATCCACAATCCTCCTCCTCATTAAGCTTTCCATTTTAGTTTTGGAAACTACTCCTTGGTTTTTTTCTTGGGCTACCATGATTTCTAGAAACAATTTTTCATGTTTAACTTAGTGTTGGGACATCTCCCTTGGGCCTTCCTCTTTCCCTTTCTAACATTAGAATTAGGGTTTGATCATTTGGCTTTGTTCTTTGGTTTGGATGGGACTACATTGACAATGATCAATTGGTTTATTAGTTTTCATTTTCTCCAACCTTCGATCCTCATGAGCAATTTCCCTTCATGTATTTTTTTCCTCTGACCATGATGACCCACCAGATAACTTCTTGTAGACAAGGTAGAGGAGAACAAGGGAATGTTGGTGGTGCTAGGGTGCATTAGAGAGCTAAGGTGTCAACTCATAGATATCAAACTCAAATGCTCCCTAACATTTAGGGAGATATTAATGAGGCAGAGGAACAAGTCCAATGGGAAATATAGGGCACTATGTATTTAGAAGCAATGAATGACTTGGTAGCCTAGATCCTAGACACAAGAAACACTAGATGCTACCAAAATCATTACCTATATACATAAACTGGATGAGTTGAAGGATATTATTCTTGATGTGGAAGGAAAGTTGCAGCATATTAAACTAGGCACGCCTCATGGTCCATGAACGCAACCCTCTTGCAAGTAGGCCAACCATTCTATTTACTTGGACACTTCTCTATCTACTCGATCTTTAGGTTTCTATTTGACAGCTCTATGATAATGGTTACTATTTTAGTTTTAACAGTCACCATTGATACTATATTTTTGGTTAGCTCCACCTTTTCACGGGATAGTCATTCTCATTTTGTTATAGGATTGTCATACAATTTTGAAGACTTTAAACTTTTGAATCGTTTTCCCACTTATGGGAAAACCTCTATTTGTCTTCCTTTTTGGGTATTTTGCACTCTAATAGGCAATCAATTAATTTTCTCTAGTTTATTTTCCCGAGTGACTTGCCATAGATGAATAGCCTCTTTATAGTCCCTCTTATTTAGAAATATAATTGCAATTTACTAAAATAAAACCATAACCATAAATTGCAATACAATAAAATAGAAATTCTTATTAGAAAAAGACTTGCATCAAAAATTACATTAATAATCTTAGACACACACATTTTTCCCCAAGGAAAAATCGTAATTTTATTCAAAGAAAAAAATTACATGTTGGAGGTTGTAAAAAGCATTTGATCATACTAACCTTTCCATTGATGCCCAAAAAAACAAACATAAAGGAAAACATGTTATAAAAAATACCTTTTGGGGATAAGTGTGAAGGCACATAGCTACCGTTTATGCCTTTCTTTCTCTACTTTTCGCCAAACTCCTTGACTGGGAGTGGCAGTTACAATTTCCAATTGATTATCTTCCACCCTTAAAGAGACCTCTTTGTCTGAGTCTGAACTCTTTGATGCATGGGATATTTGAATGCCTCTAGTCTCCTTTTCAATTGGATTTTTCTTGTTCTCTTACACTAGAAATATAGTTTCTACTACTTCAGTACCTTTCTGGCTTTGAACCATTGTTCCTGCCTACTCAATCCTTTCTTCCTCTAATTTTCTTTGAGGATTATGAAGATCCACACTTGTAGAAGTCTCCATCATTTCTTTGTCCTTCTCCTCTGATAAATGTTCCTCTAAGACCTTTCACCCCTTTGGATTTAGGAGTTGTTTCTTTTTCTTTGTTGGATCTTTCTTTTCCTGTGGACACGTATTTTGTAAATGTCTTGTTTTAATATGAATATGACATCTGAATGTCATATTTTCAAAATATAAAGGTTTTTTCCACTGAAAATTGTTATGAATCAAGAGAATGTGATCTGATAAACCTTTCCTAGATCTACCTCTACACAGATCCTCGCAAAGGTAAAAATTATTTTTGTAGGTCTATCTAAATCTATTTTTAAAAACTTCCCTAGTGTATTACCAATTCCTTCTAATAGGTTTTGGCTATGGTAATTAATCTTCCAAAAATTAACAATCTATTCATAATGGTTTGAATAAATAGGTTTCAATGCATCCTCGCCTTCACTGAGTCAAAAATGCATAGGAATCTCTAGTAGGCCCCTCAAAACAAAAATAATCTATGAACTTGTTGCAATGTCCCACTCTGAGAAAGCTTCATCGTTTTTTATTGGTGCTACTAATACAAAAATTAACATGGAAGTTTTTAACTTACTTACATGCCTATTTACTGTAGAAAGAGATAGGTATGGGCCTTAGCATACAAAATTCCATGCCTTTTCAATGTGGAAAGAGACAATCTGTGCATATCAATGTAAGAAGTGAGTTGAATATTGGATGGGAGGTGTGTGGGATTTGGAAAAAGATGAGGTAAACTCTCCAATGGAAGCACTACGAGGCAATGCCAATGTTGACAACCTATGCATGAGCACAAAGTGTTGACATACCTTGTCTCGGGTGTGTTGTGCCTATCTATCTATATTTTCAACATCACACGTTGATGACTACACCATATTTTTGTTGAGGAGTGAGATCAATCTCTATGAAGGTCCTAGAGGCTAGCGACCCATTCCCTAGGCTGCACAATGGTTCCCCCTTTGAGATTCTGCTAGTTTAACCGACATACTTTGGGGTTTTAGTAGTGAAGCTTGATGCAAACAAGTTTTTAGTTCCTAATGCTAAACAAATTTTTTATTAAATGATGAATCCATACAGGTGAGGATAGTTTTAGATAGAGGAATGACTTGTTATAGAGTTTTATGAACCCAGCGTTTAGGACTACCAAGTGAGTCCATCATGAGGGGATGTGTCAATAGATATTCTGAAGATACTAATGATGTATCCATGAGCTATATTTCAGAGTATATATATAGGTTATGAAAGAAATGATATAAGAAATTTGGTCGGCCATTATCTGATTAGTTGGTTTTTTTATTTATTTATTTTTATTTTTTTAATTAATTAATTTACTAGTTATTTGTTATTTAATGAATTAATTTGTTTAATTATTTTTTAAAATTAATTAAACAAAATAATTCATTAATTCATTAATTAAAAAATTAATTAATTTTATTTTTTTATTATTTATTTAATTAATTACTTTATTTATTAATTTATTATTAATTTAATTTGTTTAATTAATTAAATAATTAGTTTATTAATTAATTAATTTGTTAATTAATTCATTAATTTGTTTATATATATGTATGTTTCATTTTTATTAATAATTCTTCATTTTACCTCAAGGATCAAGGTCCGCTGGAAAATTTTCGGAGCTCTGAGAATGAACCCTAGCTTTGCCGCCTCCCTTCCCTCGGCCGCTGTCTGGGCTTTGAATGACCCCGCCGCGAATGGTTTCGAGAGTTTCAGTCTCGGATTTATGGTTTCTCCCCTCTCAGCTGATACGCAAGACCTCCTTTTGAAGGCTAATGCTCCTCCCACTCTCCCCTGTTTTGCTGTGGGCTTTGGGGTCGCAAGTCTTCAGCCCCCAGCTTCCTCTTCGTACTTCTGCGGCCCTATTCAGATCGTCGGTGCAGCGGCTCAGGAAGCTCATGTAGATCTCCTCGCTGCTTTTCCTCTGGCGGTGGTTTTCCGGAAGACACCGTTTGCTTTGGTAAGCTGTTCGCCACTTTTGGCACCTCCTCCGAACACGCAGAATTGCAAATCTTATGCATTTATTCCTCATAAACCCCTCAGACCCCTGGATCTGACCAGACCAGGCTTCTGGTTGCTATTTAAGGCGGATTTTCTGAATGGGAATATTAACAGGTGGTCTCTCATGTCGTCTCCGCTCAAGTCCCTGTGGCAGAGCCAGGAAACAAAAATCACTCCAAGCGCTTGCCTCCGCTCTTCACAGATCTGCAGGGGAAAGAGGCACTCTGATTTTTCTTCCCCATTCCAGGTACAAATCAAGCTCATTACAGGCAAAACCTTGCTACAATGGGTTAGCTCGACGAATCTAGTGCAGAATCTCGAGCATATCCTTAATATCAAACTTGGGATTCCTGCTGCAGCTCAACAGCTTCTCCATGAAGGTAAACAACTTGAGGATCTTCATACTCTTTCGTTTTACTGCATTAAGAGAGATGCCTCTATTTTTTTAGCCCTTCGTTTGAGAGGAGGAGCAGCTGGAGAGCCATCCTCAGCTAAGACATTCTCTTATAGAGATGCAGTCCACGCACAGAAACCTGGAAAAAAAAAACAGTCCCACCAGTTCAGGCTCCCCAACCTTTTCTGGTGGAAAAACTGGAGGAAGCCCCTACTATTGAAATAATGCATCCTTCGTTGGATGAGCAAGCCCAAAAGTTTGCAGAGCATGCCATTATATGCAGATTTAATGGGCTTTGGCCACGAACAGCAGACCTATATCAATGGATCCACTCTAACTGGACCAACAATTGCAAGGTTCTGTTATGCTCAAAGGGCTTCTTCATTGTAGTGTTCGCCTTCGAAGAGGACTACCAAAAAGCCCTTTCTGCAGGACCATGGTTCTGGGGTTCAGCTGGCTTATTTCTCACCCCCTGGTTTCCAGATTTCGATCCAGCGACAGCAGTCATAACCAAGCTCCCCATCTGGGTTAGACTCCCCAACCTCCTGGCGCATCTTTGGCATTTTGCTATTTTCCAAGGGATTGGCAACGCTTTAGGCCGCCTCCTCGATACAGACGTTTCAAGAGGGGAAATGGGCATCTACACCTTTTCCAGAATTTGTGCAGAAATAGACATGAGCAAAGGTCTCCCGGACCAGATCAATCTCAAAATTGGAGACTTTCATTGGACTCAAGGCCTGGACTACGAGAACACAACCTTTCATTGCCGAAACTGCCATCATACAGGGCTCCTTCAAAACTCCTGTCCCACGATGCTGATAGATAAGAAGAAGGCCAATCTTAAGCAGAAATCCAAAAGCTGGAAGCCTCATACCCCTACCCCCATGGATGATTTTGATTTCAGCACGGATGATGAGGAAGAAATGGCGGAAGATATGGAAGCAAAGCCAGCACAGGATCCGCCCTCGGCTGAGCCTATGGACCTATCTATTCAGCCAATCTCACAGAAAAGAAATCATGAATCCTCCCCATCGGATTCAGACAAGGAAATATCTCCGTCCCCCCAGCTCAGCTTGCAAATCTTGCCAGACTAGCAATGCTCTCCTGAATGGGTCAAAGTTGGTAAAAAGAAAGGGAAAAAATGCTGATTAGTTGATTCCATCCATGTTGGGTATAATCCTCTGCTCTGCTTTTCTTCTCTGCTTCTCTTGTTTCTTCATGTTCAGCTCCCTTCTCTTCTTGCTCTTCCAAGGGGCCGAGGTGGATAGTTTATCCTTTCCGGCTGCCCTTGCTCTTGTTTTCTTGGCTGTAATTTCTCATTATACTATATTCTCCCTTAATAGATTTAACTTTTACTGAGAAAAAAAATAATTCTTCATTTTAGGTTCCTAAATAAAATGTCTTATATAATACAAACCCTTAAAGATTTGATGAGTTAATTCACTATAATTTTAAAATATAAATTCTAGTGTTAATTTCTAATTATTCTAACTTGAGTTATAACCACTAATTTAAATTCATATGTTACTATAATATTATAATTAATAAATTATGATTGGAGTTTTGTTTTAATATTATTAAATGATTAGTTATGAAATAATCAATTATTTATTTATATGTTTAGAATTGTTTTTGTTTTATTATTTTTTAAGGAGGATGTTAGATAATGTTTGCTTGTTGTTTTGTTTTTTATTTCATTTTATTAATTTTTTAATGAGAGAGGAGAGATTGAATTATTATAAGGGATATGAGTTAATTATTGATTCCTTAAGATTTCAAGTAAAGGTTTCCAGGTGTTGCTTAGTTTTAATCCATCGTTTGTGTTCAAGTTCTTCTTCCTTTTTTCTATTTCAATGGCTTCTTTGATTTTTCTTTTAAGATAGTGGTTTTATTTTCTAACTAGTTTGACTTCTTCCATGGAGATGTAATGAGAGGAAGAGTGAACATGTTCTGCTAAGGCCGATTTTGAGGTCCTTTCTCTTCTTAAGTAGGCAGTGTGTTCTTTAATTCTGATGTTAAAAGACCTACCTGCTTCACCTATGTTCCTTTCCGCATGAGCAAGGAATAACATAAACGCCTTTTTGAAGGTTAGGGTTTATGGGATCTTTAAGTGAGTTGAATAATTGTCTCATGGTGTTGGTAGGGGTGAAGGCTACATTAATGTTGTGTTTATTAAGAATTTTAGTAATTTTGTCAGTGGTGTCTTTTATGTATCGAAGGGAGACCTCAAGAGTTGATAAATTTTGATCTTTGATATCATTATTATTCTTGTTTAGGGATAGGTGCATGGATTTCTTAATGGTATTCCTATTATAGCCATTTAGTTCACACACTTTGTGAAAATGGTTGAGTTCATCCTTTAAATGGTCAGGATGACATATTCTGGCCACCCTAGTGGTTAAGGTCCTTATGATGCCAATCTTTTGTTTAGGGTGGTGATGAGAATTTGCATGTAGATATGGGTTTTCTTTCTATAGACTTGGAAACCAAGTGACCCTTCTTTTTTAGCTAGAAGGATATCCAAAAAGGGAAGCTGGTTGTTATTTTCAATTTCAATAGTGAATTTTATATGGTCGGAAAGGCTATTTAAGTGATTGAGGAATAGGTCAAGTTTTTCTTTTCCATGACACCACTTGGCAAATATGTCATGGAAAAACCTTTTCCATTCTTCAGGGGTGTATGGAAATGACCTAAGAGCCTCGTGTTTGAAGTGCTCCATAAAGATGTTGGCAACTATGGGAGATAGAGGAGAGCCTATTTCACACCATATCCCCTTCACCATATAGGTTTAAAAGCTTAAAATACATTCATGTTTGACATGAACAAAATTTTCATGTTATATCCAATAAATAACCTTTTACTTTTCATGTTATGCATTCCCTTCTCATTGTAGAGTCAAAAGCTGAAAAGGGAGTCCAGTTGGATCCAGAGGAAATTTCTCATGTTTTTATGGAATTAGTATGGAAGATTCTTCCCAAGGTAGCAAAAAAACTACTTTTCCATGACCATAATAGATTTCTAATCCATTACACAAGTCTGTCGTCAATTTAGAATGTTAAAATTTGCAGCTAAGGTTTTTTTTATTAAATAGGTAAAGACTTTTTCCAAACTATAAGGAGCCATAAACCTCAACTTATTTAGAACTTACATGAATCACATGTTCATTGATTTGTAAAAGATTGGTTTGGAAAATATTGGATTGCTACACACAGAGAAAACACCTAGATCATGTGTTTCACATGTTAATTGTGAGAAAATTCATGGATTTTATTTAAAAGAAAAAATACATAGTTAATGAATAGTTGACGAATAATATCTCTTTGAATATTATAATGCATGATTTTGAATGGTTTACAAAGTTAAAAGTTTTCTTCAATGTTAAATTTTGAGTTTTATTTTGTAATGACTTCTTAAATTAAAAATAATATTTTACCTCACACTTATGATTTTGTAATTTCTTCATAAAGCTAAATAAGTTCGGTTTCAAATTTGATTTTGACTTGATTTTATAACGCCTTCTTACCTTATTGAAGTTTTGTTTAAGGTAAATGATAAATTGTCAATCCAACGCTAAACGATCACCTTCCTTGTGTTTTTTTCTTCGAGCATTCCATTGCACTAACCAAAAAATTAGACTTTTCCCATGTTGAAATTTTTTATGAGCTTACCATGCAGATGGTCAGAGGCTTTTTTCATATATATTTTTTCGCTGTTCAATTAGAAGTTACGATAACGGGAGGGGGCATTTTGAGTTTTTCAGTGTGTTAAATTCATGTTTTGGATCCAAAAGGGACATTTTTCTTACTGGAGAAGATTGGCATGAATTGTGAATGATCACGCTGAATTATCAGAGATAATTTATACAATAGAGCCAGCATTGAAATGAATCGGCAATGATAACATTGTTGAAATTAATTATAAATATTACTAATACCTACCTGAAGGAAGTGGGATATGATATAGTCAATTTTTTTAATTATGCCCTGTGGAATTTTGAATATATGCATCCAATAAACTGAGACGTTGTGAAGAAGAGATTGAATTAAAATAACTCGTCCACCGAGAGAAATCCATTTGTGAGGCCATCGCAGGAGCCTTTTTTCGAACTTCTGTGAGTATAATCCAATTTTTTGTAACCATTGGGCTTCCAACTAAAGCTAAGGTATTTAAATCCCTGATCCAGAGCTGTAATTTGGATGCCAAATATATCAGTGATTCCCTTAATCCTTGGTGCAGAAGGATCACTAGGAATCAGAGCTGATTTAATTTATCAGAAGTCCTCAGGCTAGGTCGAAATTTTGAAGATTGTCCTGAAAAATCCGCCATTCTGAGGGATCTGAAGGCCCTAATGCCAGGTTGTCATCTATGAACATCAAGTGACATCTGGTGACAACTTTTGCAATCCGACCACCCGAGCGGATGCCCCCGTCTCAAGCTGCAATGAGATTTTTTCTAAGACCATGAATAACAAGAAGGAACAATAGAGGGGAAAGGACACTACCATGTCGTTGATAAGAATGGAAAAAATAATAGGATTGATGCAGGATTGAATCCAATGGATCGTGGATAGCCCAAGGTCAATCTTGTGAAAAATCATCCTCAGGAGTTCCCAACCCACTGAGTCGAAGGCTTTGGTTAAGTCAATTTTTAAGAGGCAGGCATCCAAATGACAGGTCTTAATGGAATGAATATATTCCTGGGAAATGACTACAACATCATGAATCTGTTCCAAAAAAACCTAATTGCTCCGTCGAGATGAACTTGGAAATGAGAGGTTTAATCTAATTAGCTATTGCCTCAGAGATCAGTTTGTAGATAATATTGCAGAGGGAGATGGGATGGTATTCAAATAAAGAAGAAGGCCGATGGACTTTTGGAATGAGGGAGATGAAAGTGGCTTTTACAGCGCGAGAGACCTGACCAAGGATATGTTATTCCTCAACCATGTCAGTCAGATCATCAATCATGGGATCTCGGAAGTGAATAAGAAGTTCAATGGTCCATCCATTAGGACTAGGGATTTTTCCTCGAGCCAGGTATTTTAAATCATATTGTACTTCCTCCTTTGTAACTGGTCTATCTAAAACAAATTTATCTTCATCATTGGACATGATAGGGAAGAGATTGCAGTACTATAGATAGATTTGAAAAAATGGAGAGCCTCTCTTTCAATATCACTTTGTCCGGAATATTGCATCCAAGATTCCGAGACAATGTTCCAGATGTTTTTTTTTTTTTTTTTGTCTCCGAAGATACACTTTTTTAATGAAAGAAGCGCTTGTTTGTGTCTCCATTATCCACCCACATTGCATGGATTTTTGCTGCCATCCCTCAGCTTATCTGAGCAAAATTTGAGATCTGCATTGTTCCAGATGGGAGGATGCCTATTTTTACGATTCAAAGAAGTATGTGGGATTGCTAGGATCTTACAGAGATATCAATTGTTTGTCGATGTTAGTAAGTTCCTGAACAAGAGCCCTTTTATTGTTTTGAGCCCATTGCGGACTTTAACTTTAAGAGCACGTAACTTTCTGATAAGCGGTCCATCTTCGAGGATTGGTCACCCCAATAGGCTTAGGACACAAATTTCGAATAAGTTCGTTTAAGTCTGGTTCCTTCAGGGATAGACGATTAAATTCATTTCCAGAAGTGTTCAAGTCTAGCCAAGGAAAATAGGAAATTGGTCAATGTGAAATGGCAGAGTCCATGATTTTATATCCTTGAATCTATTCGCAGTAGCCTCCTAAACAAAGAACTGATCTAATTGCTTCTAAATGCCAAAGACAACCGCATCTATCATTTTTCCAAGTTGGAACAATGGAGTCTCGAGTCACGTCCCGGTCTCCTAGAGATTTCTGCTGAAAGAATTCCTGGAAATACCTACGCATGATAACCAGCATTGATGTGACACTTATTTCAAAATAAATGTTGGCCAAGACATCCTAGGGAGTGTTGATTTGGTTGTTTATCGATAAGAAAATTGGCAAAGGCAATGGTTAAGTCTTTGGAAAGGAAAAATGACATTTTTGGCACATTTATTTATGAAAAACAATGGAAAATGAAGAAAATAGAGGCCTCATTCATAAAAAGGCTTATAAGGATCAGTGGGTAACCTTTTTTAGTTTAGTTTTCGAAATCTCTCACTATTCTTTCTCTCTCTCACTCTTGGACACTTAGAGTTCTCTTGGAACATTTTGGCATTGGAGAAAAAAGGGAAAAGAAGGCAAGAGGAAGCAAAAATCAAGCAGGGAAAGGCATGATCAAGCAGCTATAGAGAGATTCATTGCAAGTGTAACAATTTTTTCATCCTAGCCTTTCCATTTTCGGATAGCCATGGTGTGAATGGGATTCTCATGTTTTTGTTGAGCTGGATTGTCAGATGGATTCAAAGTTGAGTGGGGTGGATCTTTGAATGATAGAGCACATGGCTTAGTCATTCCTAAACAGGATTGTGGATCACAGTAAAGTCACTGGCCTAGTGACCCCTTATCGAGACAATGGATTGCTGTAAATCTAGAATTGTGCTGCATTGGTGGGCATAGGAATCCTTTCTAGTGAATGGCAAGATATATGGTAATTTCAAAAGATGTTTTTCTCTTCATTGGGCCTAGTAATCCCGGGTTTGGGATATGTGAGAAAGCCTAGAGAGTGTGTCTTGGTTTAGAGCCTAGTGATTTGGGTTTTGATTGCGATAAAGCCTGAGAGATTATGAGATAGGAAAATTCATCATGGTGTAGGTGGAGAAATCTAGTGGCATCCATGCTTGTTTGGCCTAGTGATTGGGTGGAGATCATGGTAAATATGTTATGATGTGTTCATTGTTTTCGCCTAGTGAGCCGGGATGGATTATGTTAAAGCCTGGTTTCTATTGATGAGGGTGAGGTGGTTTAACCTCGGTATGCCCTGGTTGGTTCTTTTGGTTTGAGTCCCACATTCATGCTTGGAATATGGCATGGGGGTGAATGATTGAAAGGATATTTAGCTCAACAATTCTATGGTAGGGTGGAACATGGAAGTCCAATCTCGGGTTTGGTTTTTGCATCATTAATGAAAGGTTTCTTCTCCTTCTATATCTATGAGTATTTTGATGGATTATATGTGGTCTATATGGTTGTAATTCATGAGTATTTATATTGTTATTATGTTGGTTATATGTATGTTTTATGACAGCAGCTATGTATGGCTCTCAACATGTTTTTTTCTTATAAATGAATGGATAATGTATTTATGGCCTAATAGATGGTAATACAACAAATAACATGAGGGAACAATTGTTCTTAGCGATCCTTAGGTAAGTACAATATCCCTATGTTTAATTATGTTGGTTACACTTGTAGATTACATGTTTACGACAAGTTTGATAAAATGCTTATCATGGCTAGTAGGGGTCTCATTAATGTCTTGTTTAACTTTTTCTTTTGCATCATTGTTTCCATGTTATTTTACTGCTCCTAAGTTATCATTCCATTCTAGGTAGTGACTTGGGCTCTGGGCCTGAAAAAGTGGCTCAAATCCTGGAGACTAGCATAACACTGGAAAATTGAGTCTCTGGACGTTGGCAAGAAAGTCTGTGAGAGAGACTTTGGGTTTCTAGATGCTCTCATGCCTATGGTATGAGAGCGACTGAGGCTTAATATGTCTAGAACATTAGTGGTACCAAGAAACAGGATGTTTGAGTGACTGACATGTCTCCTGATGGTTTTGTTGCTAATGTGGATAGGTTGGTCGATGCATTCCGTTGATTCCACTTCCTTAAGGTCACATAGGAGGTCAACTCCAATCATAGTAGCCTCTCGTCACATGTTTACTTCAGTTGGCTAGTTACTTGGGTAGATCTATGAGGACAGTGTTACAGAGTATTATCAAAGCATGGTTGACCCTTCGGACTAGATGAGTTGTGTGTATTAGTCATGCATGCATGTCAATTGCATGTGTGTCTCTTACACTTACATTCTATGTGCTTGTTGCATTTTCTTGATGTTGATCATAATGGTAGTAAGGTTGTCATGAGGAACTTGATGATTGATTTTGTGGAATGCATCGTCACGAGTATATGACTGGTTGCATATTGTTACATGTTGCTTACGTGTTGATTTTATGTAGACTACTTACATCCGTGTATGTTAGGCTACATTCTTGTAGGTTTTCTTACATATATCAGTCTTGTAGGTTAATTACAAGAATTGATCACTTATGCTCGACTACATGCGTCTATGTGTATGTGTAGTTTATTAGGAATTGCTTATGCATGTTGATGGTTGCATGTGGCAATGTGTACAAAGGAATAATGGTTGTTGTCACGCAGGAGGTCATAACATGCATTTTTGATATGGTATTGCATTGATCACTCAACCCTAATTAGAAAGATGTTTATGTGTTGACGCATTTATTTGTGTATGTCTATATGTTATTATGTTTCTGTTATACATGTATCACGCTGATTTTTGATCTTGCACACAAGGTATCCTCCCTAAATTATACTAAGGTAATTTGATTTATTGTGATTTGGTTTATCTAACATATTATGCATTACAGGAAAGAGACCAAATGGCTAGCAAGATGGTAGACTACATAGAATCTCCCTATGAATCAATGGGTAGCGTGGTGTGAGGCACACTTCTAATTTGGTAAACACATTGAGAATCTTGAAGAAAGAGATAAAGAGTTGTAAGGAATTTAAAATGACAGGATCATACAAGCACAAAAGAAACATGTAGAGGTTGATGCTATACTTCTCCAAAGTTTGTCAGAATGACAGTGACAAGGGCTACTCTGGATCAACCATGGACATGCGGATAGAACTAATGGGGCATATGGAAGTAGGTATCCTTATAGACATAGGTCGGACAGATCTAATACTCATCTAATTTAGAATATTAGATTGATGTGCTAAGATCCTCCTCAGATTACAAACAAAATACTTCCATTGTTTTTAAGGATTCATGAATTTTTGCAAGTGAAATGATGGGTTTTATATTAATTTTATGAGAAATTTGACATAAATAAGAGACTAAACAGTAGCATAAACATGTACAGAAGAACATCATCAAAAACACAATACAACAATGTTGTGGCCACAGCCACCACCCTATTGAAACATGCTCTGGTAGCAAATTTGAATGGGTCCCCTAGAGGTTTGATCCTTCAATTCTCCAAATGATCTATTTTATCCCAAGGATTTTAACTTTGTTCCGAGTCAAATCTTCAATTCTTAATGGCCAAGACCCCCTTTAATAAATCTCTGCTGCATGATTTGTTCACAACCCAGTCTAGACCTTCATTCATATCCTTCATCGGGAACTCTTTCAAATCCTCATAAATGTTCATGGTGCCCTATGCCCACGCATATAATCATCCCCACTCTTTACCATGGTCGTATGTGGACTCAACCCTCAAAACCTTCTATCGCGCCACTATTTCTATTACAATACTTTGTAACAGAAATACTTTGCAAACGTATGTAACTTACCTTTCCGCACTCTTTTGGTCTTTATGCATTTCTCAATGCCTACCTCTATTGTTATAGCAATTTCTCCATTTCCGCGGTTATGCTGCGCATCCCCCTCTTGCATCCGACATGATACAATTTTCCGGACTCCATATACAATTAATCACATCCATATATATATCGGGCCTGCCATTACATTGCTAATCGCAATTGGCGGAGTCCATGGCATATACTTAAACCACGATGTGATACGACGGACCTGTCGGTGCTATTAACCGCAGCACATACATTTTCAGGTCCGCTCCCCCAATCGCAAGTTGCAATCGGCGAAACCCAAGGTTTATGCATAAGGCATTCCGTGATATGGCGGACCCGTCGATATTATCAAGCATGTCGTATATATTTTCGGGTCCAGAGCCCATCGCATATCGCGATCACGCTTCAATGAAACCCAAGGTCCATTCACTCATCATTGAAACATTGCGATGCGATACAGCGGACCCGCCAGTAGTATTAACCACAATATATATAATATATATATATATATATATATATATATATAATATATATATATATATATATATATATATTTCGAGTCTGTTTCCCCCCCAATCGCACGTCACAATTGACGGAGCTCAGGGCTTATGCAATATGCGAAGGGGTGATGACTGGACTCGACAATAATTATACACCCAAGTGCATAATATTTGAAGTCCGGCCTTATGGTTCGCCCGCGGGTTGTTCCATGTTTTCCCGTGTATTTTGATAAAGTGTTGGGGTCCTGGATTTCAAAGGGAAATCTTATATTGCAGACCCGCTGGCATTATCAACCGTGACACATATATATGTTGGGTTTAGCCCATCGCAAAGCACAATCAACAGAGCCCAAAGTGTAAACCTAAGGCGTGATGTGATTAACAGACCCAATAGGGTATAGGTTCCCGTCTATAATATTTCAAGCCCGTATTTCAGATCTGGTTTTATGTTATGTGGTGATTTTCATTGTAAATTGAGTTTATGCTTGTGGGACCTAATCAATGGGTCAATTAAAAAACAGGGGGTCGATTCTTTCACATTTGTTCCTTTTGATGTTATAAACGTTTAATGAAGGAAAGACTTATATTTTTTAAGCATTTCTATCATATTTTCATAAGCATAACTGATGTCTATTATCTCTGCAGGCAAGGACTGAGAGAAGGCAAGCGAGTTCGAAGAATGGATGTATAAGCATCAAGTATGGCTCTAGATAAAAGATGCATGAGCGGGTCCGAAGAGTTTATCTATGAAGATATGTTTTATTTAAAGATTTGGCTTTAGATGTTGGCGGTCATGTTTCCATGTGTTACCCGTGTGTTCCGAAAGTTATACAATCTCGGGCCTTATCATGAAGAAATGACACACATACCTCGTCCTTTTAATTGACATCTATTCACTTCCCTAGGAAATGAAATGCTCCAGCAGATGTGGCCTTTACGTGTCAGTGGTTACACCAACTATTATATGATTGTATAGTCTAATTTGTAAATTGAAAAGAAGAAGGAGGTGAAAGGTTAAGGGAAGACGGAGGGTCAGTTCCTTCTGCATAAATATTACCTCTGGAGATGAAGGGGGGAATTTTTTTGGGCATAACAATTTTGATTTATTGTGAATAAAGAAGACTATTTGGTCGAGAAAGAGCCTTTTTCAAATTCATTTGCCTTTCTTTTCATGTGTTTAGAATCAAGATGTTGTTGTTGGCATAAATATAAATGTGATTTGTTTTGTGCATATTGATAACAAACAACTTGTGACTAGTTTTGGATATTCAAATATGATTTGTTACCATGGTTAATTCATGAGCAATTGCTGATTCGAGACCTTGTTAGACATCAGTTGCAAGTTTTATTTGTATGGAAAAGAATATGTATTCATGTATAAGTAATTAGATTGCAATTAAGGTTTAATATAGCCTTGTTCATCTGTGAACCAGTAATTGATTCATTAGAACTTGGAATTTATATATGATGTTTAACTTCCTTTATTATGCTCCTGCATGATAGATTAGAATAGTCAGGACTAGGATAAGTAGTTAGACTTATTGTAGATAGGATTTGATACATATAGGTTAGCTATTTTGTTTGTTGATTTAATTGAAATATTCCTCCAAGAAGCAATCTTTCAACACATATAGCAGTTTAAGGGATCCTCTAAAACCTGTCGGAACTAGCCATTCCAAACGAAAGCACATCTAATCGGGGTTTGTGATTGGGTTAGTTCCCCTTGTTGGTATGGCGAAAATTTGCCATGTCAACAAATTGGTGCTAAAAGGAGGGCCTGAACCACCATTCTCATATTTTTATGATTTCATCTATAAATGTCATGCATGGATTCGAAAAGATTAATGCATGGATCGTAAAGGTCAAAAAAATCCTTCCTCCCATTTGGAAAAGCCTCACTTCGAAGAGGAGACACTCTGGGAGTATCCTGTCATTCAGGAACAACCAGTCAGAGTACTTACTCGGGCTTACACTCGTTCCCTCTCTTAGCTCCCCATTTTTCACTCTTTACGTTTGACAACTAAAAGAAAGCCAAGGATATGTTCCATAAACGAAGAGACATTTGCAGCCCCGTCTCTTGAAGATATTGTGCTAGAATCCTTGAAAAGTATCGACACTCCTTGGGAAGAAATTCCTGAGGATCCACTCTCTGAAGGTAATCCCTGGCTTGATTTCGGAAATCCTAATAAAGAACGCCTCGAAGAAACCTTCAACCAGAACCTCCCCATCCATAATATGGCTAATGTTCCTCTTCCAGGTGGGAATCATCTTCAACTAGGTGGGAACCAACTCCCACCTCCTCCTGGAGCACTCCCTCCCTAGCTCGCTCAAGATGCAGTAATGGTACCAGGGCAGCAACATCCCTTACCCAAGAATGCAGAAAGAGTACTACCTAAATTCAACCCTGAGTAGGGAGACACCGTTGATAACCATATTCACTCTTTCTTCCTGGCCATGTGCATGTTGGGGGTATCCAATGAAGATATAGTATGTCGCCTATTCCCTTTTACTCTGATTGATGCGGCCTCCACATGGTACTTTAGCTTGAGAACAGGATCGATCACCTCGTGGGCTTCCTTTCAACAAGCCTTTTTAGACAAGTATGGCGATGACAAAACACCTGCGGCCTTAGTTTTAGAACTATCATGTTTGAAAATGGAAACCAAAGAAAAGGTCAAGGATTTTAACATCTGGTTCAACACTTTGTTTAACAGAATCCTAGCTAACGCTAGACCTACTGAGGAGGTGCTCATGGAATTCTACATCACTGCTCTCCCTGTCCCTACTGTGATGTGGGTCAAAAAGAGTAACGCACAAACCTTACAAGGTGATATCGATGAAGCAGTAAATGTCAAGAATGAAATGATCAGCCTCACAACATGCCATCATACAACCAGAGAAAAGAAAGCCTCTCAAGCATCCAAGAAGAATAATGGAGGTGATGACAAAGGGGTTGAAATCAAAGAAAAGGATACCACAAATGTGGAAAGTTTGCATCGGATCATTAAGAAGTTGACAAACATAGTCATCAATATGAAAATGAATTTTGGAGAGAGTACAAGCGGGAATGGAGGAGATTATAACAATAGAAAACCTTTCAAACATTTCTATCATAAGAAGACAGAACATCGTCATGGTCCACTTGCACTGCCTGCTCCACCTAATGAATGGAATTTAAATATGGAAGAGCTGGCTCTTATCGGATCGCTCCTTAACAATGAAGAACCTATAGTGGAGCTGGAGCGAGAACAAGGAAATGAGGAAGAATACCAAGTAGAAGAGCCCTTGGATGAAGAATCTCAAATCAACGTACTGTGGGATTTCTATACAAATGAGAATGATGAAGACGAAGGAGATAGTGCGATGGAAATCCACACTAATGAAATCCACACATGAAGTAAGGGGCCACTTGCAGACGTGATGAAGCCTGTAAACCAGACAAAGAAAGATGTTCACCCTTTGAAGAAATATGCTCCCAAAGTTCCTGTTGAGAAGGGTGGACCTAGTGGTGATCCCAAGAGTACTCCAGTTGTGAGCTGTCCACAGAAAGATAATCCATCTCCGACTGCAAAAAAAGCGACTCAAAAAGGTAAATGCCCACCTAAGAATGGAAAAACAGGTTTGTTTACTCTGCCCTACCCTGTTTATAACATTGATTACAATATTGTGGATGATATTAAGAAATCCCGAGCTAATATCACATACTTCGATTTCTTAAAGTTAACTCAACAAAGAGATCTCCTTTTGAAAGCTCTGAATGAACGAAATTGCAAATCTCCCACCAATCCAAGTAGTCAAGCCAATAAGTCGGCACCCAAAGCTGTTAGTAACTCCAGTACAGCCAAAACGCCATCAGCCATGGAAGCCACTCTGTCAAAAATGAATTGAACCCCCCAAGATGTCAATGCAACCATGATAAGAAGGAAATCAAAATCCATGACTCCACCTTTCCTTATCACATTTGAAATCTTTAACATGAACGTATGCAATTGCTTGTGTTAGGCCCCTATACTACTAATGTAACCCCTTATTATTATTATTACAACCTCCTTATTATATTGATGTACCCATGTAGTGCTCATATTGTTACTATTGTGCCCCATAGAAACCCACTATTCTTATTATTATGCCCTTACATTATTATTGTTATGTCAGCTCTGATTATATTATGACCCCTTAGACTCCTATATATAGAAAGGAGGTATTTTCATTTGTATCATCCAAGAATTGTTCATTTGTGTATGTAAAGGAGGTTTCCCCCTTGAAGAGGCTTATTTCTAAGGCGTTGATCTATCTTTTCTATCTTTTTGTGAGCTGGTTTCATAACATTTGGTATCAGAGCTTTGGATTCTAGGGTTTCGCTACTCCTAATAGGTCATCGTGGCATTTTCGATATAATTTTTTTTGTGACGTTTCAAAAGTGAAAAAAAAAAACCCATTTGAGATGAAATCGCACTAAACCTTGGGTCCAAATTTTAGAGTTTTCCACGCTATATTTGCGGAGATATGATCTGAGGAAGTTGGTCTTTTTGCAGACTCCTGAATTACATTCCAAACATGTGACCTGGGGAAAATCATCATAAATTTTCCTCTGGGCATCGGATTGAAATTTCGTAAGAAGATACAGAACGAGGACAGACTGTAGTTTCTTGTATATATTTTTTAGAGCTAAAGGTTGAAACAGTGACACGTGGCACATTGTACAAGTTCGCTCTACTGAACTAGTCTATAATCAAGTCACCGTGGGAGATTTGGCATAACTAGTCCTTGGAGAGTCCAATTTGGATCAGACCGGTGGCATTGGAAAGAGGACACAAAGGGCTACTGTAGTTCGCAATTTCAGAACTTAAAGATCCAAAATTAAAGAGTTACAATCATTTCAAGATCGAGCTCCTAAAATCAAGAAAAAGCAAGATGAGGAAGTTTGATGGCAAGGATCTGGTAAATTGGATACTTCAGATGGAGCAATATTTTGATCTATATGGTGTACCACTATTACAAAAGGTATGTATTGCATCTTCATATTTTGAACCAAATCAATTTTTATGGTATGAAGGGATTTTTTCTCGTAAACAACTTGTTAGGTGGTCAATTTTCATGGAGGAAATGATAGCACATTATGAGGATACAAAGAGAAACACCTTCTTTAGAACAACACCACAACAATTGGAAAGAGTAAAAGGGCTTTGTGACATAGTGGAAAGAAAAATTATGGAAACCAGG